>RXID01016909.1:0-33257 GCA_005019695.1 Trichopus zeylanicus subsp. travancoricus
AGTAGTAGCAGTAGCAGTAGTGGTAGTAGTAGTTGTGGCAGTAGTAGTAGTAGTAGTAGTAGCAATAGCAGTATTAGTCATAGTAGAAGTTGTTGTACTAGTTGTGTTAGTAGTAGCGGTTGTAGCAATAGTTGCAGGAATAATCATAGTAGTAGTAATAGCAATAGGAACAGTAGAAGTAGCAGTAGTAGCAGCAGTAGCAGAAGCAGTTGTAGTAGCAGAATTAGTTGTAGCAACGATAGTAGTAGTAGTAGTAGGCGTAGTAGTCGTGGTAGACGAAAGTGTAGCCATATGAGTAGTAGTAGTAGGAGTAGTAGTCGTGGTAGTAGTAGTACTAGAGCAGCAGTAACAGTAGTAGTAGTAGTTGTAGTATTTGAAGTACAACTAGTAGGAACAGTTGTAGCAATGGTAGCAGTACTGGCAGCAGTAACAATTATAGTATTAGTAGTAGCAGCAGTAGTATCAATAGTAGTAGTAGTAGTAGCAACAGTAGCTGTAGCGGTGGTAGTAGTAGTAGTAGCCGTAGCAGAAGTAGTAGTAGTAGTAGTAGTAGTAGCAATATCTGTAGTAATACTAGTAGTAGTAGTAGTAGTAGTTGCAGCAGTAGTATTAGTTGTAGCAATAATAGTTGTAGTCATAGTAGCAGTAGTGGTGGTAGCAGCTATAGTACTTGCCGTAGTAATGGTGGTAGTTGTAGTAGTAGCAGTTGTAGTGGTAGCACTGGGGCTTTAGTAGTTGTAGAAGCAATAGTAGCAATAGGTGTAGTAGTAGTTGTAGGTGTAGTAGTAGTAGTACTAGTAATAGCAATAGTAATAGTAGTAGCAATAATGGTATTAGTAGCAGCAACTGCCATAGCAATAGCAGTATTAGTAGTTGTAGTAGTAGACTAGTAGTAGTAGTTGTTGTTGTAGTAGTAGGGTGAGTAGTAGTAGCTGTAGCAATAGTAGCAGTAGTTTTAGTAGTCACCATAGTTGTAGTAGTGGAAGTAGTAGCAGTAGCAGTAGGGGTGGTGGTAGTAGTAGTAGTAGTAGTAGTAGTAGTAGTAGTAGTAGTATGAGTACTAGTTATAGTAGTAACATTATGAGCAGTAGTAGAAATAGTAGCAACAGCAACAGTAGTAGTACTAGCAGAAATAACAATAGTAGTAGTTGTAGCAGTAGCATTAGCGGTAGTAGTAGTTGTAGTAGTAGAGGTAGCAGTTGTTGTATATGAGTGATATTAGTAGTACTAGAAGCAATGGTAGGCATAGTAGTAGCATTAGTAGCAGTAGCAGCAGCAGCAGTAGGAGTATTATTACGAGTAGCACTCGTAGTAATGGTAGTAGCAGTAGCAGTAGTAGTAGTATTACTAGTAGTACTCATAGTAGCAATAGTTGTTGTAGCAATAGTACTAGTTGTTGTTGTAGTAGTAGCAGACGTAGCTGTAGTAGCTATAGTATAAGTAGCAGTAGTAGTAGCAGTTCTTGTAGTAGTGTTAGTCGTAGCAGTAGAAGCAGTAGTTGTAGTAGCAATAGTAGTAGCAATAGTCGTAGCAGTAGAAGCAGTAGCAATAGTTGTAGTAGCAATAGTAGTAGCAGTTGTAGTAATAGCATTGGAGCTTTAGTAGTAGTAGAAGTTGTATTTGTAGTTGTACTAGAAGAAACAGCAGTAGTAGCGATTGTAGAAGTAGAAGTCAAAGTAATAGCAATAGTAGTAATCGTAATAGCAGGAGCAATAATAATAGCAATAGTAGCAGTAGCAGCAAAAGCAGTAGTAGTTGTCGCAATAGTAGTAGCACTAGTAGCAATTGTAGCAGTCGTAGAGGTAGTAATAGTAGTAGAAGTTGTAGTATTAGTCATAGTAGTAGCAGTAGTAGTCGTTGTAGTTATAGAAGTAGTAGTAGTAGATGTAGTTCTGCTAGTGTTAGAGAAGTAGTAGTAGTAGTTATTGTAGTACTAGTAGTTCTAGTAGTAGTAGTCGTAGCAGTTGTAGATTTAGTAGTAGGTGTAGTAGTAGTAGTAGTAGTAATAGCAGTAGTAATAGTAGTTGGTGAAGTAATAGTAGTAGTAGTTGTAGAAATAGTAGAAGTAGTAGTAGGAGTAGTAGGAGCAATAGCAAAAGTAGTAGTAGTTGTTGTTGTTGCTGTTATAGTAGCAGTGGAAGTAGCTTTTGAAGTTGTAGCAGTTGTAGTAGCAACAACAGTAGTAGTCATAGTTTTAGCAGTAGTGGTAGCAGTAGTTGTAGTAGTAGTTATTGTGGTAGTAGTAATAGTATTCTTAATAACAATAGTCGTAGCAGTAGGAGCTGTAGTAGTAGGGAAAATAGTAGTAGTAGTTGGAGTACAACTAGTAATAGTAGCAGCTGTAGTAGCAATAATAGTAGCTGTAGTGATAGTAATAGTAGTACTAGGAGTAGCTGGAGAAATAGCAGTAGCAACAACAATTGTAGTAGTACTAGAAGCAGGAGCAATAGTTATAACGCGGCAGCAGTAGTAGTAGTAGCAGAAGTTGCAATTGTAGATGTAGTAGTCGTAGCAATAGTAGGAGTAGCAATAGTAGTCGTAGCAATAGTAGGAGTAGCAATAGCAGTAGCAGTAGCTGTAGTCGGAGCATTAGAAGTGGTTGTACTAATCTTGTCAGTAGTAGTAGTAGTAGTGTAGTAGTAGTAGTAGTAGTAGTAGTAGTAGTAGTAGTAGTATTAGTACTAGTTGTGGTAGTCGTAGCAGTAATAGGAGTCAGAGTGGTAGTAGTAGTAGTAGTAGTAGAAGCCGCAGTAGCAGCAATAGTAGTTGTTGGAGTAGTAGTAGTGGTAGTAGTAGTAGTAGTAGTCGTAGTAGTCGTAGTAGTTATAGTAGTTGGAGTAGTAGGAGTTGTAGTAGTAGTAGTAGTTGTTGTTGTTGGAGTAGTAGCAGTCGAAGTAGTTATAGTTGTAGAAGTAGTAGTATTAGTAGTGAGTAGTAGTAGCAGTAGTAGAAGTATTTGGTTTTGTCATACTAGTTGTAGGAGCAGTAGCAGCAGCAGTAGCAGTAGTAGTAGCAGTAGTGGTAGAAGCAGTTGTAGCAATACTAGTAGTAGTAGTAGTAGTAGTTGTTGTTGTTGTCGTTGTTGTTGTTGTTGTAGTTGTAGTAGTTGTAGTAGTCATAGTATTAGTAGTAGTCATAGTAGTAGGAGTTCTAGAAGTTCCAGTTGCCGCAGCAGAAGTAGTAGTAGTAGAAGTGGTAGTAGCACTAGTAGTAGAAGCATAAGCGGTAGTAGTAGTAGTAGTGGAAGTGGTGGTAGTAGTAGCAGTAGTCATAATAGTAGTAGTACATGGACAAATAGGAGTATCAGTAGTTGCCGTAGGAGTAGTAGTGGTAGTTGTAGTTGTAGTAATAATGATAGTGGTAGTAATAATAGTTGTAGTAGTATTAGTAGTAGCAGTAATAGTAGGAGTAGCAGTAGTAGTAGTTGTTGTAGTAGTAGCCGTTCTAGTAGCAATAGTAGTAGTAGCAGAAGTAGTTGCAGTCGTAGTAGCAATAGTAGTAGCTGTAGCAGCAGTAGTAGTAGTAGTAGCAGTGGCAGTTGTACTAGTAGCACGGTAATAGTAGTAGAACCTATAGTAGAAGTAGTGGTAGTACACATAGTAGTTGTAGTAGCAGAGTAGTAGTAGTAGTCGTAGTAGTAGTAGTTGTTGTTGTAGTAGTAATAATAGTAGCAGTAGTAGTAATACTAGTAGTAGTTGTAGTAGTAGTAGTAGTAGTAGTAGTAATAGTAGCCGTGGTAGTAATAATAGTAGTAGTAGCAGCAGCAATAGGAGTAGTACTAGTTATAGTACAAGCAGTTGTAGTAGTAATGGTAGCAGTGGCAGTACTAGTTGTAGCAGCAGTAATAGTAGAAGTAGTAGTAGTACCTGTTGCAGTAGTGGCTGTAGTATTTGTAGTAGTTGTAGTAGCAGTGGTAGTCATAGTGATAGTAGTAGAATTAGTAGTACTAGTAGTAGTAGTCGTAGTACTAAAATTAGTAGCAATAGTGGTTCTAGTAGTAGTAGTATTAGTGGCGATAGGAGTTGTAGTCATAGTAGTAGTCGCAGTAGTAGCAGTAGGAGTAAGAGTAATAATTGCAGGAGTTGTCGTAGTACGAGTACTAGTTGATGTAGTAGTTGTATAGAACTAGGAGCAGCAGCAGTAGTAGTAGAAGTTATGGAAGTAGTATTAGTATCAGCTGCAACAGTAGCTGCAGTAGAAGTAGTACTAGTAGTAATAGTAGTAGCAGTACTCATAGTAGTACTCGTAGTAGAAGTCACAGTGGCAGTAGTAGTGGTGGTGGTAGCATCTGCAATGGTAGTAGAAGTTGGAGAAATAATAATTATAGTAGTAATTGTAGTAATAGGGGTAGTACTAGTAGTCGTCGCAGCCACAGCCGTAGTTGTAATATCTGTAGTAGTAGTTGCAGTAGTAGCAGAAGTAGTAGTAGTAGTGGTGGTGGTGGTGGTGGTGGTGGTGTTAGTAATAAGTGTTGTTGTAGCAAAAGTAATAGTCGCCATAATAGCAGCAGTAGTATTAGCAATAATAGTTGTAACAAAAGAAGTAGTAGTAGCAGGAGTAGGTGGAGCTGTAGTAGAAGTAGCAGTAGTAGTTGTAATAGTAGTAATCGTAGCATTAGTAGTAGTAATAATAGTAGTAGTAGTAGAAACTACAGTAATAGTAGTAGAAGCAAGAACTGCAGAGATAGTAGTAATAGTTGTAGCAGTGGTAGAAGTAAGAATTGTTATAGTTGGAGTAGCAGTAGTTGTAGTAGTACTAGTAGTAGTAGTAATAGTCGGAGTGTTCGGAGGAGTACTAGTAGTAGTAGAAGTAGTAGTAGTAGTAGTAGTAGCCGTAGTATTAGTAGTTGTAGTAGTAGTAGTGGTAGTAGTAGTAGTGGTAGTAGTAGTAGTAGTAGTAGTAGTAGTAGTATTTGTAGTTGTAGCAGTAATATTGATAGTAGAAGTCATAGTAGTAGTATTAGTGGAAGTAGCAGTAGCAATAGTGGTAGTAGCAATAGTAGTAGCAGTAGTAGTAGTTGTAGTAGTAGAAGTAGTTGTTGTAGCAACGGCAGCAAGAGCTGCAGCAGTAGTAATAGTAGCAGTAGTACTTATAGTTGTAGTCATCGTGGTTGAGGAATTAGTGGTGGTAGTTGTTCTAGTTGTAGTAGTACTAGTGGTGACTGCAGTTGCAGTAGTAGTAGCAGTAGTAGTAGTAGTAGTAGTGATTATAATTGTTGTAGGACTACTAGTAGTATGAGTACTGGTAGATGATGTAATATGTAATACAAGCAGCAGCAGCAGTTGCAGGAGTAGTAGTTGTAGTGGTTGTAGTAGTAGCTACAGCAGCAGCTGTAGGAGTAGTACTAGTGGTAGTAGTAGTAGTAGGAGTACTAGTACTAGTAGTAGCAATAGCTGCAGCAGTAACAGTAGTAGAAGCAGCAGTAGCATTAGCAGTAGTAGCAGTAGCAGCAGCACCAGCAGTAGTAGTAGTTGTAGCAACAATTGAAGTAGCAAAAATTGGAGTAATTGCAGTTGTAGTAGTGGTAATAGTAATAAGAGTCGTAGTATTACTAATAGTGTGGCAGTAGTTGCTGAAGTAGTAGTAGAAGTAGTAGTAGTAGCAGCAGTAGTAGCTGCAGTAGTTGTTGTAGGAGCTGGAGTTGGTGTAGAAGTAGTAGCAGTAACAACAATAGTACTAGTTGTAGTAGTCATAGTAGTAGTAGCAACAGGCGCTGTAGTAGTAGCTGTAGCAGCTGCAGTAGCATTAGTAGTAGTAGTAGGAGTATTTGCAGTAGTAGGAGTTGCAATAGTAGTAGTAATAGTAGTAGCCGTAGCACAAGTAGTACCAGTAGTAGTGTTAGTATAAGTAACAATAGTATTAGTAGTAGAAGTAGTAGCTGTAGTAGCAGTAGAAGTAGCTGTAGCAGTTGCAGGAAAAGTTGTACCAGTAGTACTAGTAGCGGTTGTAGTAGTAGAAGTAGTAACAGTAGTAGTAGCAGCAGCAGTAGCTGTAGTAGTAGCAATAGTTGGAGTAATAGTACTAGTAGTAGTAGCGGTATTAGGAGTAGTAGTCGGAGAAGCTGTAGAAGTAGTAGCAGTAGCTGCAGTAATGGTGGTAGTAGTAGTAGTAGCAGCAGCAGAAGTAGTAGTAGCAGTAGCTGTAATAATAATTGTCGTAGAAGTAGTAGTAGTTGTAGCAGGTGTATTACGTGTGATAGTTGTTGTGGTAGTAGTAGTACTAACAGCTGTAGTAATAATAATTGTCATTGTTGTGGTAGTAGTAGTAGTAACAGTTGTAGTTAGTTGTCGTAGTAGTAGTAGCAGCTGTGGCAATAGCAGCAGTAGTAGCAGTAGTACTAGTAGTAGTAGTAGAAGTAGCAGTTGTTGTTGCATTAGTAGATGTAGGAACAGTAGTAATAGTAGTAGTAGTAGAAGTAGTAGTAGTAAGTGTAGTAGTAGGAGTAGTAGTAGAAGCAGTAGGTGTAGTAGTAGTAGTAGTAGCTGTGATAGTTGTGGCAGTAGAAGTATTAATAGAAGTAGTACTAGGTGTAATAGTAGTAGTAGTAGCTGTCATAGCAGTAGCAATAGTAGTAAGAGCAGAAGTGGTAGTTGTAGTAGTAGTAATAGTAGTAGTAGGACTGGTTGTTGTAATAGTAGTAGTAGTAGTAGTGGTAGTAGTAGTAGTTATATTACTAGTAGTAGTAGTAGTAGTAATAATAATAATAATAATAGTTTTAGTAATAATAGTAGTAGTACTCTTAGTAACAATAGTATTTATAGTAGGTGTATTTGGTGTAGTAGTAGTCCTATAAACTGTGGTAGTGCTAATAGTAGTAGAAGTAGTAGTAGTAAGAGTAGTAGTAGTGGTAGTAGTAGTAGTAGTAGTAGTAGAAAAAGTAGTAGTAGAAGAAGTAGTAGTAGTAGCTGTGGTAGTTGTTGTTGTAGTTGTAGTCGTAGTAGCAGAGGTAGTAGTGGTAAAGTGGTAGTGGCAATAGTTGTTGTACTTGTACTTGTAGCAAATGAAGTAGTAGGGGTTGTAGAAGTAGCCCTATCACTAGCTGTCATAGTAGTAGTCGAAGTAGTCATAGTAGTAGTAGCAGTAGCAATAGTAGTAGTAGTAGTAGTAGTAGTAGTCATAGTAGTAGCAGTAGCAGGAGTAGTTGTAGTCGCACTAGGAGTAGTAGTAGTTCACATAGTAGTAGTAGTAGCAGTAGTAGCAGTATTAGTAGTAGTAGAAGTACGAGTAGCAGCTACAGCAATAGTAGCAAAAGTAATAGTAGTAGTAGTTGGAGTAGTTGTAGTTGTAGTTGTAGTAGTAGTAGAAACAGTAAGAGTAGTACTAGTAGTCATTGTAGTAGTAGTAGCTATAGTACCAATGGCGATAGTAATAAGAGCAGTATTGGCAGTCGTAGTAGTAGTAATAGTAGTAGTAGGAGTAGTAGTTGTAATAGTCATAGCAGTAGAAGTAGTAGTCATTGTACTTGTCGTCGTCGTCGTCGTAATAGTAGTAGTAGCAGCAATAGTAGTAATAATAATTGTAGTAGTAGTAATAGTAGTAGTGGTAGTAATAGAAGTTGTACTATTAGTAATAGTAGTGTTTGTAGTAGGTGTATTAGGGGTAGTAGTAGTAGTAGAAATAGTAGTAGTAGTAATAGTAATCAAAGTAGTAGTAGTAGTAGTAGTAGTAGTAGTGGTAGTAGTACTAGTAGTAGTAATAGTAGCAGGAGTAATAGTAGCAGTAGTTGTACTAGTAGTAGATGTAGTAGTAGCAATTGTTGTAGTAGTGCTAGTAGCAAATGTTTTGGTAGGAATAGTAGTTGGAGTAGTAGGAGTAGTAGTAGCAATAATAGTAGTAGCAGTGGTAGTAGTTGTAGTAGTAGAAGTAGTTGTTGCAGCAGTAGTAGTAGTAGTCCTACTAGTAGTAGCAGGAGTAGTAGTAGTAATAGTAGTAGCAGAAGTATTAGTTGCAGGAATATGAGTAGTAGTTGTAGCAGTAGTTGCAATAGTAGTAGTAGCTACAGCAATAGTAATAGTAGTTGTAGTAGTAGTATTAGCAGAAGTTTTAATAGGAATAGTAGCAGGAGTAGAAGTTGGAGTTTGTGTAGTAGTAATAGTAGTAGTAGTAGTGGCAGTAGTTGTAGTAGCAGTAATCGAAGGAGTTGAAGTAGTAGTAGTTGTAGCAGTTGTAGTATTAGAAGTAGTAGTAGTCACAGTAGTAGAGGTAGTGGTAGTGCTAGTAGTTTTAGTTGTAATAGTAGTAGGAGTAGTAGTAGCAGCAGTTGTATCAATAATAGTAGCAGCAGTAGTTGTAGCAACCGTAGTAATTGTAGTAGTAGGGTAGTAGTAGTGTAGTAGTAGTAGCAGTAGCAGCAGTTGTAGAGGTAGTAGTAGTAGTAGTAGTACTAGTAGTAGTCATAGCAGTAGTTGTAGTTGTAGAGTAGTTGCAGTTGTAGTAGTTGTTGTTGTAGTTGTGGTGTAGCAGTAGCAATAGCAATAGTAGTAGTAGAGCTAGTAGTAGTAGTAGTGGTGATAGCAGCAGTAGTAGCAGTAGTAGTAGTTGTTGTCATAATGGTAGCAACACAAGGAGTAGTTGTTGTAGACGTAGCAATTGCAGTTGTAGTAGGTGTAGCTGTAGTACTAGTAATAGTAGTAGTTGTTGTAGTGGTAGCACTAGTAGAAGTCAAAGTAGTAGTAGGAGTAGTAGTAGAAGTCATTTTAGTACAAGTAGTAATAGTAGTAGTAGTAGTAGTAGTAATAGTAGCACTAGTAATAGTAATAGCAGTAGTAGTAGTAGTAGTAACAACTATAGTAGTACTAATAGTAATAGGAGGAGGAGGTGTAGTAGTAGTCGGAGTAGTAGTTGGGGTAGAAGTTTTAGTGATAGTATGAGGAGTAGTAGCAAGAGTCATCGTAGTTGTATTAGTTGTAACAGTAGTAGCAGTACCAGTACCAGTAATAGCAGTAATAGTAGAATAGTAGTAGTAACAAAAGTAGTAGTAGTTGTTGTAATAGTACTAGTAGATATAGTAGTAGTAGTAGTAATAATAATAGTAGTAGTAGCAACAGTCATACTAGTAGGAGTAGCAGTAGTAGTAGGTGTTGTTGTTGTAGTAGTAGTAGTAGTAGCAGTTGTAGTAGCAGCAACAGCAGTAGCTATAGTGCTAGTAGTAGTAGTTCTTGTGGTTGTGGAAGTAACGGTACTAGTAGTAGTAGTAGTAGTAGTAGGAGTTGAAGTAGTTGTAGTAGTAGTAGTAGTAGGCGTAGGTTTAGGAGTAGTAATAGAAGTAGTAGTAATGGGAGTTGTAGTAGTAGTACTAGGAGTAGTAGTAGGTGTAGCAATAGATGTAGTGGCAGTAGTTGCAGTAATAGAAGAAACTATAGTAGTTTTAGGGGTAGTAGTGGTAGTAGCAGCAGTAGTAGCAGAAGTAGTAGTAGTGGTTGTTGTCGTAGTAAGAGTATTTGTAGTAGTAGTGGTAATAGTGGTAGTAGTAGCAGTAGTAGTAATAACAGTAGTTGTTGTAGTAGTAGTAGCAGTAGTAATTGTAGCAGTAGTTATAGTAGTAGTAGTATTAGTAGTGGAAGTAGTAGTAGTTGCAGTATTGTTAAAATAGCATTAGTAGTAGTAGTAGGAATACTTGTTGTTATAGTAGGGCTAGTAGTAGTTGTAGTAGTTGTTATTGTTGTAGTAGTAGTAGCAGTAACAGTAGGAGCAATAATAATAACGGTAGTCGTAGTAGTGGTTGTAGCAATAGTTGTATTACGAGAATTAATAGTAGTACCAGTAGAAGTAGCAGCAGTAGTAGCAGTTGTAGTAGTTGGAGAAGAAGTAGGTATAGTAGTTGTAGTAGTGGTAGAAGCAGCAGTAACAGCAACATTAATAATAGTAGTAATAGCAGCAACTGTTGCAGTAGCAGTAGTAGTACTAAGAGCAAATATAGTTGTAATAGTAATAGTAGTAGTAGTAGAAATAGTATTAGTAGCAATAATAATAGTAGTAGTAGCAAAAGTAGAGTAGTATGGCGATAGTATTCTCAAAAGTTGTACTAGTAGTAGCAGTAGTAACAACAGAAGTAGTAGTTCTAGTAATAGTAGTAGTAGTCGTAGTTGTAGTGGTAGCTGCAGCTACAGTAACAGTAGTAGCAGTTATAGTAGTGGTAGTAGTAGTTATAGTAGTAGTAGCAGCAGTAGTAGTTATAGTAGTCGTAGTAGAAGTAATAGCAGTAGCAATAGTACCGGTTGTAGCAGGAGTACTTGTAGTTGGGGAAGTACTAGTGGTAGATGTAGTAGCAGAAGTAGTAGCTATAGCAGTAGTAGTAGCAATACTAGTAGTAGTAGTAGTAGTAATAGTAGCACCAATGGTAGTATAAGTATAACTATTGCTACTACTACTGCTACTACTACTTCTACAACTATTACTACAACTCCAACTCCAACCTCCACTCCTACTACTAGTCCAACTGTAATTTATGCTAATACTGCCACTACAATAACTACTACTGCTACGCCAACTATTACTACTACCACTACTACTATGGCTACTAGAACTACTACTATAGCTAGAATTACTAACACTACTTTTGCTACTACTACTACCGCTACTCCAATTCCTACTCCTAATACTACAGCTACTACTACTACTACTACTGCTGCTATTACAACTGTAACCACTACCACTAATCCTACTACTAGTACTACTACCGCTACAACTACAACGACTGCTACTCTGCTACTATTACTGCAATTACTAATACTACTACTGTCAGTACTACTACTTCTACTACTAGTACTCCTGCAACTATTACTATTATTATAACTACAACTACAACTACAATAATTATTACTACTATTGCTACTTCTACTACTAAAACTACTACTACTACTACTACTACTACTACTACTTGCACTGTTACAACTACTACTATAACTACTACTACTGCGGCTACTAATACTACTACAACAACAACTACTACCACTACTACTACTGCTGTTGCTCATGCTGGTACAGTAGCAACTACTCTAGCTACTACAACTACAACAACTACTAATGCTATAGCTGCTGCTACTACAGCAACTACTACTACTACTACTCCTACTACTACTGCAACCACTATTACTTCTACTTTTGCTACTACTACTACTACTACTATTATTACTACTGAAGCTATTGTTGTTGCAGCAACTACTACTACTATTACTATGGGTTCTACTACTACTACTACTAGCACTACTGCTACTACCTATACTACTACTAGAACTACAACTACTGCGACTACTGCTTTAGCTACTACTATTACTTCAACTATTACTACTACTGCAACAACTACTACTGCTACTACAACTACGATGGCTACTACTATGATTTCTGCTACTACTACTGCTGCTCCTACTGCTACTGCTAGTATTACTGCTACCACTTCTACGATTACTACTAGTAGTAGTACTTTTTCTGCTACTTGTACTACTACTTCAACTACTCCTACTACTTTTACTACTACTACTACTAATACTACTAGTACTACTGCTACTACTACCAATATTATTACTACTACTACTACTGTTGCTACTGCTACTATTACTACTACTGCTACTACCACTACTTCTACTACTACTACTACCACCACTGCTTCTACAACAACTACTAGTACTACTACTACTACTATTAACACTACTACTACTACAATGACTATTACTAACACTACTTTTACTACTAATATTATTACTACTACTCCTCCTCCTCCTCCTCCTCCTCCCCCCCCTACTATGACTACCACTACTACAATTATAGATACTACTATTATTACTACTACTACTTCTATTACGACTACTACTACTACTATTACTACTACTACTACCACTATTGCCGCAACTGCGACTATGTCCACTATGACTACTGCTGCTACTACTACCACTACTACTACAACTCCTAGCACAACTAGTACGACAACTCCTACTACTACTCCTACATGAAATCCTACTGCTACTACTATGACTACTATAACAACTACTACTATTATTTCTGCAACTACTACTGTTGGTACTTCTACAACTGTTACTCTATTACTTGTATAATTACTACCACTACTATTACTACTGCTACTACTTTCGCTACAACTACTACTATTGCTACTGTTGCTAGTATAATTGCAAACACTACTGTTACTATTGCTATAATAACTACTACTACTATTGCTGCTATGACAACTCCTACTCCTACTCCACATCCTTATACTACTACAACTACTCTGACTCCTACTACTGCTACAACTACTCAGACTCCAACTTCTACTACTACTACAATTACGCTTACTACTGTTGCTACTAATACTACTATTGTTACTACTGCTACTTCTTTTCTTGTTGTTGTTTCTACTACTACTACAACTACTACTTATATTACTACTACTTCTTCTATTACAACTACTATAGCAACTACTACTACTGCTTCTACTACTTTGGCTCCTACTCCTACTTCTGCTACTACTACACCTTCACCTACTTCCACTACTACTACTGCTGCTACTATTGCACCTATTGCTACTACTACTACTCCTATTGCTACTACTACTACTGCTACAACTGTTGGTACTACTACTAGTGCTACTTGTCCTACTACTACTACTCCTACTGCTACTACTACAACTTTTGCTTCTACTCCTATAGTTTACTACTATGACTAGTACTACTACTCCACCTATTCCAACTACTCCCACTCCTACTCCGACTGCAACTACCACTACTATGGTTACTAATAATCCTACTACTCTTACCAATACTCATTCAACTACTACTACTACTATTACTGTTACAGCTATGCCTACTTCTACAACTACAACAACAACAACTACTCCTCCTCCTACTACTACTACTACTTGTAATCTGACTACTACTCCTATACCTATTCCTATTCCTACTACTACTCCTACTACCGCTACAACTTCTACTACTCCAATTATTAATACTACTACTACTGCTACTGCTACTGTGACAGATGCTGCTACTATTACTACTACTACTTCTATTACTAGTACAACTGCTACCACAACTGTTATTACTACTACTAATACCACTATTACTAACACTATTACTACTACATCTACTCCTACTACTACTATAACTACTACTACTACTACTACTACTATTACTGTTGCTGCACTGCTGTTGCCACTACTACCACTGTAAATGCTATAACTTCTACAACAATAACAACTACTACTACTTCTACTACAACTACTACTTCTTCTACTACTACTACTTCTACTACTTCGACTACTACTACTACTTCTACTACTTCGACTGCTACTACTACTACAACTAATGTTATTAGTACTGCAGTTGTCACTACCACTACTACTACTCCGACTCTTGCTCCTACTCCTCCTCCTACTCCTACTCCTACTCCAACTTCTGCTGCTGCTACTATTACTACTACTACTACCTGTTCTACTACTACTACTACACCTACTCCAACTCCTACTACTACTTCCACTCCTTCTACACTACTCCTAATATTACTAACTCATATCGACTATCACTACTACTAACTACTTCTACTCCTACTACTAAGACACAACAACAACACGACGATGACAGTTGTTGCTTCTATCTACTAACGGGCTAAGTACAACTGCTATAACTACTACTACTACACTATTACTATAATAACTGCTACAACTAGTACAACTACTGTGGCTGCTGCTGCAACTACTACTACTAGTAACACTACTATGACTACTGCTGCTGCTGCTACTACTATAACTATTACAACAATAACTACTACTACAACTACAACTACTACTGCAACAACTACTACTACAAGTACAACTACAACTACTAGTACTACTAATACTACCAGCACTACTACAAACACTGCTACTACTACCACTCCAACTACTACTACTAGTAATATTATTACCACGACAACGATAACTACTACTACTACTACTAGACTACTACTACTACTACTACAATGACAACAACAATCACTAATACTACTACAACAACTGCTACTCCTACTACTACTATTACTACCACTTCTACTACTACTCCTACTACTACTACTACAACTACTATTGCTCCAAGCACTATTGCTACTACTGCTGCTTCTACTCCTATTACTACTACTACCATGATTACTACTACTATTACTACTACTAAAACTACTACTTCTCCTACTCCTATGTCCACTTAAATTACTTCTACTACTGCTGCTGCTACAGCTACTACTACTCCTACGAGCACCATCATGACTACTACTGCTACTACTACTACTCCTATGTCCACTGCAATTACTTCTACTACTACTGCTGCTACAGCAACTACTACTCCTACGAGCACCACTACGACTACTACTACTGCTGCTGCTATTGCTACAACTACTACTACTACTACTACTATTTCTAACACTTGTACTACTACCACACCACTATCGGTACTACTTCAACTGCTACTACAACAACAACAATAACTACTACTACAACTGATACTACCTCCACTACTCCAACTACCACTACAACTACCAATGCAACTACTACTACAACTACTACTCTTACTTCTACTACTACTGCTTCTACTCCGACCCCAACTCCAACTCCTACTCCTACTACTACTACTATTACTACTACAACAACTACAACTACCACTACTACTACAACAACCACAACTATTGCTACAATAGTTGCTACTACTACTAAAACAACAACCACTACTATCGCTGCTACTATTACTCCTAGTACCACCACCACTACTCTTATTAATACTGCTACTACTACCACCACCACGACTACTACGAGCACTACTCCAGCTACTATTTCTCCTACTACTACCATAACTACTGTAGTTGCTGCAGCTGCCTTTGCTACTTCTACTATTGCTATTACTGCCACCACAACTACTGCTACTACTACTACTACTACAAATGCTATTATTGCTATACTACTGTTATAACTACTACTACTACTGCAACTACGACGATTTTTGCTACTACTACTACTACTTCTCCTACTACTATTGTATTGCTACTACTACTTCTACTACAACTCCTGCTGCTGCTGCTACTTCGACTACTATCACTACAATCACTACTATTACTGCTTCTGCTACTACAACTACAAGTGCTACAGCTACAAATGCTATTGCCCTACTACTACATCACCAACAACAACTACTACTACTACTACAACTGCTACTACTATTACTATGACCACTACTACTTATACTACTGCTACTACTAGTACTACTATTACTACTACTACTATAACTATTACAACTACCACTACTGGTACTACAAAAACTACTACTGCTACTACTACTATTGGTACTAAGAATACTTCTCCTACTACTACAACTACTACTTCTACTGTTACTGCTACTACTACTAAAACTACAACTACAACTACTATTACTACTACTGCTACAACAACAACTACTACTGCTGCTACTACTTCTACCACTACTACTGCAACAGCTACTACTACTATTGCTACAAATACGACTACTACTACTATTACGACTACTTCTACTGCTACTACTGCTACCCCTCCAACAAATTTTACTATTACTATTACTACTACTACTACTATCACTACTACTACACCTAGTAGTACTACTACCGTTACTACTACTATAAGTTCTATTACTATACCTAGTAGTACTACTACCACTACTACTGCTCCTGTTGCTGCTACTTCAAGTGCTACTGCTACTATTACTACTACTATTGCTACCACTACCACTTCTACTACCTATACTACTAATCCTACGAGTACTATCACTACTACTACTACTACAACAACTACTACTCCTATAGCTACCACTATAGCTACATTTGCTACTACTGCTACTACTATTACTACTACTGCTACTACCACTACTACAACAATTACTACTACTATTGCTGCTAGTACTACTGCTACTACTACTACTACTATTGCTACTATTGCTACTACTTCTACTGCTACCACTGCTACTGCTACCACTACTACTACTCCTCCACCTCCTCCTGCTCCTACTACTACTACTACTACTACTACTACTACTATTACTACTACTATTACTACTACTACTACTACTACTACCACTATTACTACTATTACTACTACTACTATTACTACTATTACTACTACTACTACTATGACAACTATTACTATCACTATTACTACTACTACTACTACTATGCCTACTATGACTACTAATAGCACTAGTACTACAACTCCAAACAAAATTATGAGTACTAATAATAGCAGCAGCAGCAGCAGTAGTGGTAGTGTTTGTAGCAGTTATTACAGTGGCAGCAGTAGGAGGAGGAGTAATATCAGTAGTAGCGGTTGTAGTAGTAGTTGGAGTAGTAGTGACATTAAAAGTATCGGTAGTAGTAATAGGTGTTGTAGTAGCAGTAGTTGTGGCAGTAGTAGTCGTAGCAGATGTAGTACTAGTAAAAGTAGTCCTTGCAATGGTGTTAGTTGTAGCAGCAGTAGTAGTAGTAGCAACAAAAACAACAACAACAGTAGTAGTTGTTGTATTTGTAGTGGTAGAAGTGTTAGTAGTAGCTGTATTAGTCGTAGGAGTAGTAGTAGCAGTAGCAGATGTAGTATAAGTAGTAGTAGAAGTAGTAGTAGCAATGTTAGTAGTAGTTATAGTAGTGGAACTAGGAGTAATAGCAGCAGCAGCAGTAGTAGTAGTAGTAGTGTAGTAGTAGTAGCAATAGCAGCAGTAGAAATAGTAGGAGCAGTTGTAGCTGTAGTAGCATTCGTTGTAGCTGTAGAAGCAATTGTAGTAGTTGTAGCAGCAGTGCGAAAATTCTTAGGAGTAGTAGTCATAGTTGTAGTAGTAGTAGTAGTAGTGGTAGCAGTTGTAGTCGTAGTTGTAACAGTAGGTGTAGTAGTTGTTGTAGTAGTAATTGTGATAATAGTAGTAGATGTGGTAGTTATTATTGTAGTAGTAGTTGCTATAGTTGTAAAAGTAATAGTAATAGTAATTGTATTGGTAGTAGAAGGAGTAGTATTAGTAGTAGCCGAAGTCATAGTTGTCATCATAGCAGTAGTACTAGTGGCAGTAGTTGTAGTACTAGAATTAGTGGTAGTAGTCACGGTAGTAGCAGTTGTAGTAGGAGTAGTAGTAGTAGTAGCAGCAGTACTAGTCGCAGTTGGAGTGGTGGTGGTAGTAGTAGTAGTAGCAGCAATAGTAGAAGTAATAGTTATAGTAGTAGGAGAAGTAGCATTAGTAGCAGTAGCTGTAGTAGTAGTTGTAGTTGTAGGAAAAGCAGTAGTAGTAGTAGTAGGAAAAGCAGCAATAGTAGTAGTAATAGTAGTAGTAGTCAAAGTTGTAGCTATGGTACTAGGAGTAGTAGCAGTAGTAGTAGTTGCAAAAGTGGTCGCAAAAGTAACAGTAGTAGTGCTAGTAGTAGCAGTAGTGCAATAGTATTAGTATTAGTAGTAGTAGTAGTAGTAGTAGTAGTAGTAGTACTAGTATTACTATTAATGGTAGTAGTAGTAGTAGCAGCAGACAGTAGTAGTAGGAGAAATAGTAGCAGTAGTCGTAGCCATAACAAACATTGTGGTAATTGTAGAAGTAGTAGTAGTTGTAGTAGAAGTAGCAAAAGTAGCAGTAGTAGTATGAGAAGTAGTAGTAGTATGAGTAGTAGTAGTAGTAGCAGCATCAGCAGTAGTAGTAGTAGTTGTCGTTGTTGTTGTGGTGGCAGCAGCAATAGTTATAGATGTGGTACTCATGGTAGCAGTAGCTACAGTAGTAGTAGCAGTGGTAAAAGCAGCAGCTGTAGCAATTGTAGTTGTAGCCGAAGTGGTAGCGGCAACACCAATAGCAGTAGTAGTATAGTAGTAGTAGTTGTTGTAGTAGCAATAGTGGCAATTGTGGTAGCAGTAGCCATAGTTGTTGTACTAGCAGTAGTAGTAGTCGGAGTAATAGTAGTAACCACTACAACTACTAGTTCTGCTACTACTAATGCTAACCCTAAAACTATTGCTACCGCTTCCATAACTGCTTCTGCTACTACTATTACTTCTGCAACTACTACTACTAATAATGCTGCTGCTACTACTGATACCATTACTACTGCTGCAACTATTACTCCTACTACTACTACTACACTACTACTGCAGCTTCTATGTCTACTACTACAACAACTACCTCTCCTCATACTATTACTACTTCCACTATTACTAGTACTACTATTGCTACTGCTACTGCTACTATTGCTACTACCGCTACCAATGCTGCTTGCACTACTACTATTACTACTACTACTCCCACTAAGGCATCCACTACTACTGCTACTACTACTACTAATACTACTACAACTACTTTTGCTACTACTATTACTACTAGTACTACTTCAGTAACTATTACTACCACTGCAACTACTACTACTCCTGCTATAACTATTACGGTCACTGCTACTACTACTACAACTACGACAACTACTACTACTCCTATTACAACCACTACAACCTCTTCTACTCCTATTACTGCTACCACTACCACTACTGCTACTACCACTACTACTCCTACTATACCTTCTACTGCCACTACTACTTCTATTACTTCTAGTAGTACTACTATTGCAACTTCTACTACAACTACTTCTGTGACTACTACTACTACTACTAATAGAACCACTATTAATCTACTGCTACTACTACTCCAAATACTACTATGCCTACTATAGCTACTACTATTAGCACTACTACTACTGCTATTGCTATAACTACAACCCATACTACTGTTACTACGACTATGGCTACTGCTGCAGCTCATTCTACTACTGCTACTACGGGTACTACTCCTGCTACTACTGCTGCTCCTATGCTGCTACAACTACCACTACTACTTCAACTACTACTACAACTACTGCTACTACTACTTGTACTACTACTAATGCTACTACAGCTTTAGCTACTACAACTACTTCCCCTACTACTACTACTAGTACTACGATAGCGACTACTACTACTACTTCTACTACAACAATAACTACTACTAGCCCAACTACTAAAACGACTAACTCCACTACTACAACTACTACTACTGCTACTACTGCAACAACTTCTACTTCTGCTACTACTACTACTACTTTCGCTACTAATGCTATTGCTGCTGCAGGTACTATTATTGGTACTTCTCCTACTACAACGACTGTTGCCACTACTACAACTGCTACTACTATGGCTACTGCTACATCTACTACTACTACTCCTCCAACTGCTACTACTACTACTACTACTACAACTACTACCACTGCAACTACAACTACTATTATTATTACTAATATCATTACTACTACTACTCCTGCCCCTACTACTACAACAACAACAACTACTACTTCTATTACTACTGCTACTGCTACTACTACTACTGCTGCTGCTGCTGCTGCTGCTGCTGCTACTATTACAACTACTACTACGATAACTACTACTTCTTCTACTACTCCTCCTAATATTGCTACAAATACTGCTACAGCTACTACATCTACTACTACTATGACTACTACTACTCCTACTACTACTACAACAAGTACTACTTCTACTGCTGCTGCTACAACTGCTAATGCTACCATTGCTACTTCAGCTACTACCGCTACTACTACTCCCACTGCTACTACGGCTAGTATTGCTGCTGCTACTACTACTACTACTACTACTCCAGCTACTATAGCAACCAATGCAACTGCTGCAACTGCTACTACTACAATTACAAATGCAACAAGCACTATTGCTACTATTGCTACTACGGCTGTAAATACTACTATTCGAAGTACTACTACTACTAATACTACTACTAATATTGCTGCTACTACTACTTCAACTACTGCTACTATTATTGTGACTGCTACTACTACACCTACTACTGCTACTACTACTACTACTGTGGCTAGTACTACAACAAATAGCGCTACTATTACTACTACTACTACTGTTGCTGCTTCTACTACAATTACCACTACTACTGCTGCTGCTGCTACGCCTACTACTACTTCTCTGGCTACTATTACTACTGCTACTACAATTGCTACTATGACTTTTACTGCTCCAACCAGTACTAGTGTTCCTACGCTTCTACCCCTCCTACTAGTTTTGCTAGTACTACTACTACTACTATGGCTACTATAACAACAACTACTACTTCTACTACTATTACTACTACTGCTACTACTACTACTACTACTGCTGCTGCTGCTACTATGGCAACTATTGCTACTACTACTACCACTACCTTAACTACTATTGTTGCTTGTACTGCTACTACTACTACTGCCACTATGGCTACTACTTCTACTACTATTACTACTACTACTACTACAACAACAACAACTACTACTATTACCACTATTGATACAACTAGTACTCCTATTACGACAACAAATACTAGTACTACTACTACAACTTTTACTACTAGTTCTGCTATAACAATGATAACTAATACAACTACTACTTCTCCTACGACAACAACAACAGCAACAACAACTGCTGCTGCTACTAGTGTTCCTACTACAATCACTAATACTACAGATCCTACAACTCCTACAACTAGTACGACCGCTACTTCTACATCTAATACAACTACTACTGCTCCTTCATCACTACTACTACTAGTATTTTAACTAATAATACTTGTACTACTACTACTTCTACTGCTGCAACTTCAACTGCTACTACTACTGCTACTACCGCTACTGGTCCTACTACTACTGCTACTGCTACTACTACTGCTACTACTGCTACTTGTCCTACTACTACTGCTCCAACAACTGCTACTACTACAACTACTGCCCCGGCTACTAGTACTACTACTACCACTACTACTACTACTACAACCACTACTACTTCTATTGATACTCCTACATCTACTGCTACTGCTAATACTCCTACTACTACTGCCACTCCTATTGCAACTACTACTACTCCTACTATTACTACTATTAGCACTATAACTCCAACTACTACAGTGCTACAAGTGCTCCTACTGCTTTTACTAATGCGACTACTATAACTACTACTACTATTACCATGGCTAATATGGTTGCTTTTACAACTACTGCTACTCTTACTCCTACTACTACTGCTACTACTACTACTGTCGTGGCTATGATAGCTACTACTGCTACTACAAGTACTACTACTTCTCCCACAGCTACTACTGGTGCTACTACTATTGCAACTACTAATACTGCTACTACAACTCCTACTTCGACATTTACTACAAATAATGCTACTATTACTGCTACTATGACTACTGCTACTTCTCCTACTACTACTACTATTACTACTATTGCTACTAATACTACTACTAATACAGCTACAATAGCTAGTACAACTACCATAACTATTAAAATACTACTACTGTTGCTGCTACTATTGCTACTACTGCTATTATTACTTCTACTACAACAACTGCTACAATGGCTACTACTACTACTATTGCACCTGCTTCTATTGCTACTACTGCTACTGCTATTATGACTACTACTACTCCTACTACTACAACAACTACTACTACCACTGCTTCTACAACTATAACTTCTACTACTTCTACTACAACTATTACTACAACAACTACTACTACTGTTATTTCAGCTACTACTACTTTTACTAGTACTACTATGACTAATACTGGTACTAGTACTACTTCTACTGCTACTACTATTACTGGTGTGTCTCCTTCTATTACAACTACAACTACTGCAAGAAGAACTACTACTACTGCTACTACAACTTCTACTACAACTTCTACTGCCGCTATTTCTCTAACTACTATTACTACTATTACTATTTCTTCTACTCCTACTACTACTATTACTACTACTACTACAGCTTCTACTAGTACTATTACTACTATTATCTTTATAAATAAAACTACTAGTACTTCTGCTACTACTACTGCTATAACTACAACTGCAACTGCGACTACTACTCCTACTACTAATGATACTGCTCCTATTGCTACTACTACTTTGCCTATTACTATTACTACTACGATTGCTACTACTACCACTACTACTAACACTGCTCCAACTACTAATAGTACCGCAACAACTACTCTTATTGCTACTACTACTCATACTACCGCTGCTGCTCTACTACTACTACTACTCCTACTACTTCTACTGCTACAACCACTACTGCTACTATTGATACTCCTACTACTACTGCTACTATAGTTACTCCTACTAACACTACAACTGCTCCTACTATTACTATTACTACTACTACTACTATAGCTCTTACTACTATAAGTGCTATAATCGCTTCTACGGATCCTACGATTGCTACTACTACTACTATTGCTACTAGCACTACAACAACTACTACTAGTAGTGCGGCTACAACTACTACGGCTGCTATGACTACTGCTACTACTTCAACTACTACTCTGAATTCCGCTACTATTGCTAACACTACCACGACTACTACTACTACTAGTACTACTACTATTTCTACTACTACTACTTCTGCTACTACAACTACTACTACAACAACAACTACTACTACTTCTGTTGCTACTGCTGCTACTATAGCTACTATTGCTTCCACCATAACTACTGCAACTTTTGCTATTACTGCTACTACAAATAGTATAATAACTTCTAGTACTGCTACTACTTATACTACTTCTTCCCCTACACCTACTACTACTCCTCCTCCTAATTCTATAACCACTGCTACCACTCCTACTACACACTAATTCCATTACTAAAGCATCTGTTGCTGCCATTACGACAACTACTACTACTACTCCTGCTATTGGTACTACAACTCCTACTCCTGCTTCTACTACTACAACCACAACTGCTAGTACTCCTACTAGTACTACTATTACTACGGCTGTTGTTGCTACTCCTACTACAACTACTACAACTATGGCTACTATTATAGCAATTATAAAAACTGCTTATGCTACTACTGCTACAACTACAACTTCTACTACTAGTACGGCTGTTATGACGAATACTACTACTACCACTACTATTACTACTACTACTCTTGCTACGGCTACTACTTTTGCTACTACTACCACTACTACTATTGCTACTACTACTGCTACTGCTACTGCTAGAGCTACTTCTACTACGGCTGCTGTTGTTGCTGCTTGTACTACTACCACTACTGCAACTACAACAACTACTGCTACTTCTGCTACAACTGCTACAACTAATACTAAGTCTCCTATTACTACTGCTACTACTATAGCTACTACTACTAATACTACTACTACCACCACTACTACTGCTGCTACTACTACTACCTCACCAACCACTACTTCTACTACTATAGCTACTACTTCTACTACTACACTAATATTGGTACTACTATACTACTACTACTACACTAATACTACTACTGCTACTATTGTAATAATTGTTGTTGCTGCTACTACTACTATTGCTTCTGCCACTACTATTGCTGCTACTACTACTACTATTGCGGCTACTACTACTAATATCACTGCTACTACTACTGCGACTAATACTACTGCTACTACTATGATTACTATTACTACTATTACTACAACTACTAATACTACTATTGCTACTTCTGCCACGACAACAACGACTACTACTACTGCCACTACGGCTCCTACTGCTACCAATACTAGGCCTGCAACTACTTCTACTACTACTTTTGCTATTACTACTACTACTACTACAACTACTACTAGTCTACTATAGCTACAACTATAACTACTACAACTACAACTACAGTTACTACTGCTACCACTCATACAACTATAACTGCTACTACTATTACTTCTCCTACTAATACTACAACTGCTACTACTTCTGGTACCAGTACTTATGCTATTACTGCCACTACAGTAACTATATTTACTTCTACTACTACTACTATGATAACAACTATAGCTACTACTGCTGCTATAGCTGCTACTACCAGTGCTTTTACTACTACTATAGCTTGTACAACTACTCCTACTACTATTACTACAACTACTACTATTGGAACTACTACTTATGCTACTACTACTACTACTACAACCACTGCTACAACTACTACTGCTACCACTACTACTGCTCACTAGTACCATGGCTACATCTTTTACTAATACAACTACTGCTACTACCCCTACAACCACCACGACTATGACTACAGCTACCACTATGACTGCTACAACTACTACTACAACTACCCCAACCACTAAAACTACTACAACTACTATGGCTCTTATTGCTACTATTGCCAATATTGCTACTATTGCAACTATAACTACTGAAATTACTAGTACTACTGTAATAACTACCATTGCAAATGCTACTGCGGCAACTGCTATCGCTGCTACTACTACTACTATTACTACAATAACAACAACAACAACAACTACTACTACTACTACTATGACTACTCCCACTACAACCCCTACTATTGCTGCTACTACTACAGCTACTACTTCTACTACTCCCACTACTACCACTACTACTACTACTAATATTATTACTACAACAATAACAACAAGTACTACTACCACCACCACCACCACAACTACTACAACTATTACTACAACTACCCCTACTACTCCTGCTACTACTACTGCTGCCGCTACTACTGCTGCTGCTGCTACTACTACTCCCACTACTACTGCTGCTACTGGTACTACTACTGCTACTTCTCCAACTACTATGACTACAACTACTACGACTACAACAACTACTACTACTATTAAAATAACTAGTGCTACTGGTACTACTACCACTACCACTACTACAAATGCTACTACAATAACTACTACTACTGCTACTACTGTTGTTGCTATGATAACTACTGCTCTACTACTAATATTATTGCTTCTGCTATAACTACTACTGCTGTAATTTCTACTTCTACTACTGCTACTAGTAGTACTACAACTCCTGGTACTACTGCTACTATTATTATTTTTACTAATGCTACTCCTGCTACTCTTGCAACTACTACTATTTTTTCAACTACTGCCGCAAATGGTACTCCAACTACTACTGCTAGAAATACTGCACCAACTACTACTACATCTTCTTCTGCTCCAACTACCACTACTGTAGCTACCAGTACTACTACTACTTCTGCTACAACTACTACTGCTACTACTAATACTACTGTGACTGTTATTACAACCACTACTACTACTTCAGGAAATACCATTATTCCTTCTACTACTACTGCTACTACTACTACTATTGCTACTACTATTGTAGCTACTACTACTACTTTAACTACTACTACTACCACTATTATAACAACTACAACTCCTACTCCTACTACTATTGCTACTACTACTACTACTATTGCTACTACTATCACTACTGCTACTACTGCCACCTCTGCTACTACTACTACTACAACAATAACTACTATTGCTACTACTATAACTGTTGCAACTGCAGCTACTACTACTGCTGCTACTACTATTACTTCAACAACAACTACAACTACTCCTAACACTACTACTACTAATACATCTCATACTATTACTCCAAGTACTACTACACTAGTACTACCACTACTACTACACTACTACACTACTACTACTACTACACTACTACTACTACTGCCAGTACTACTACTGCTACTACTACTGCCATTACTACTACTACTACTACTACCATTGTTGCTATTGCTGCTACATCTAGTTCTACTGGTACTACAACTACTTCTACTACTACTACTATTGCTACTACTACTTCTTCTACTTCTCTTACTACTACTACTTTTCCTACTACTACCACTCCTATAATAACTACTACTACCACTACCACTACTACAACTACTTTTGCTGCTTTTACTTCTGATACTGCTACTACTCTTCATCGCCTACTCCTCCCCCTCCTACTACTACTACTACTATCACTACTACTATTACTACCACTACTGATACTACTACTACTAGTTCTACTACTATTGCTACTACTACTACTACTGCTACTGCTACCACTCGACTTCTCTGACTATTGCTAGTACTACTATTACTACTGCTACTGCTACTACTACTAATACTACCACGATGACTACTATAGCTACTACTACTACTTCTATTAATACTACTACATCTTCTATTATGACTACTGCTACTGCTGCTGCTGCCTATACCAATAGTACTACTACTATGAATGCTACTACTACTTCTACTATGGCTACATTTTATACTACTACTATTACTAAAATAATGACTACTACTACTACTACTGCTACACCTACAGCTTCTACTTCTACTACTATTTCTACAATATGAAGGTTGTTGTGGCGGCTACTACTTCCACTACTGCTACAATTACTGCAGCTAATACTACTGCTTTTGCTACTCCAACTACTCCTATCATGACTTCTACTGCAACTACTGTTACTACCAGTAGTTATGGTAGTTGCAATAGTAGAAGTAGTTGCAGTTCAAGTAGTAACAATAGTACTAGTAGCAATAGTAATAATAGTAGTAGTAATAGTAGTAGTACCAGCATCAGTAGTAGTAGTAGTAGTAGTAGCAGTAGTAGTGGTAGCAGTAGTAGAAGTAACCATAATAGTGGTAGTAGTAGTAGTAGCAGTAGTAGTAGTAGTAGTAACAATATTAGTAGTATTAGTAGTGGTAGTAGTAGTAGCCGTAGTAGTAGTAGCAGGAGGAGGAGGTGGTGGAGTAGTCGTAGTCGTAGCAGCAGCAGCAGCAGCAGCAGTAGTTATAGTAGTAGTAGCAATAGTAGTTGTTGTAGTAGTAGAAGTAGCAACAACACTCGTAGCCATAGTCGTAGTCGTAGCAGTAGTCATAGCAGTAGTAGTGGCAATAATAGTAGTAGCAACATCAGTGGCAGCATCTACAGTAGTATCATCGGTAGCAGCAGTAATAGTTATACTAGTAGAAATAGTAGTAGTAATAGTTGTAGCAGTAGTAATAGTTACAATAGCAGTAGTAGTAGTATTATTATCAGTAGCAACGGTATTACTCAAATTAATAGTTGTAGTAGTTGTAGTAGAAGTAGCGGTAGTAGTAGCATTAGTAGTAATAGTAGTTGTAGTTGCAGTTGCAATAGTGGGAGTAGCATCATTAGTAGCAGTAGTAGTAGTAGAAGTACAAGTCATAGCAGTAGTAGTAGTAGTAGCAGTAGTAGCGGTAGCAACAGTAGTACTAGTAGCTATAGGAGTGGTAGTAGTTGAAGTAGTAATAGTTGTTATTATAGTAGTAGTAGTATGATAAGTAATCGTAGTAGTAGTAGTAGTAGTAGTAGTAGCAGTAGTAGTAGTAGTAGTAGTAGTAGTAGTAGTAGTAGTAGTAGCAGTATTAGCTATAGTAGCAATAGTAGTAGTAGAAGTAGGAGTAGTTGCATCTATAGTAGCAGTAGTAGAAGTAGTAGTAGCTGAAGTAGTAGTAGTAGCAGTAATAGAAGTTGTAGTTGCAATATTTGTTGGAGAAATAGTTGTAGCTATAGCCGTAATAATAGTTGCAATAGTTGTATTAGTAGTAATAGTAGCAGTAATACTAGTAGTATGATAGGTAGTCGTAGTAGCGGTAGCAGTAGCCGTAGCAGTAGTAGTTGTAGTAGTATTAGATGTAGTAGCAGCAGTAGTTGTAGAAGTAGTAGTAGTATTATCAGTAGCTATATAGTAGAAGTAATAGTAGTAGTAGTAATAGTAGCAGTAGTAGCAGAAGTAGTAGTAGCACTAGTAGTAGTAGGAGAAGTACTAGTAGTAGGAGATGTAGAAGTAGTTGTTATTGTCAGAAAAATTATAGTTGTAGTTGTAGTAATAGTAGCAGTAGTGATAATAATAGTAGTAGTAGAAGTAGTAGTAGTAGTAGTAATAGTAGTAGTCGTCGTAGTAATAGTAGTAGAAGTAGAAGTAGTAGCAGTACTTGTAAGAGTAGTAGTAGTAGAAGTAGCAGTAGTATAAGTAGTTGTAGCAGTAATAGTAATAGTAGTAGTAGTAATGGTCGTAGTAGCACTAGTTGTATCAGTTGTTGTAATAGTAGTAGTTGTAGTAGCAGTAGCTACAGATGCAATAGTAGTACTAGTAGGAGTAATAGTAGTAGTAGTAGTAGCAGCAGCAGCAGTAGTAATTATAGTAGCAGTAGCAGTCTTAGTCGCAGCAGCAGTAGTAGTAGTAGTAGTTATATTAGTAGTTGCACTAGCAATACTAGTAGTAGCAGTAGTGGTAGTAATAGTTAGAGTACTTGTTGTAGTAGTAGTTATAGCAGTTGTACCAGTATTAACTGTAGTATTAGTTGTAGTACTAGCAGTAGGTATAGTAGCAATAGTAGGAGCAGTAGTCGTTCAGGTAGTTGTAGCTATAGTAGTTGTAGATGCGATTATAGTAGCAGTCATGGCAGTAGTATCATGAGTAGCTATAGTAGTAGTAGTAGTAATAGTAGCAATAGTTGTCATAGTAGTGCTAGTAGTAATTACAGCAGTGGGAGCAATTGTAGTTGTAATAGTAGTAGTATTTATGGTAGTAGCAGTAGCAGTACTAGTTGTAGTCGTAGTTGTAGTAGTTGTCATAGTAGTACCATAACTAGTTGAAGTGGTTGTAGTTGTTGTAGTAGTTGTAGCAGCAGCAATAATAATATCAATAGTAATAGTTATTGTAGTAGTAGGAGTAGGAGAAGTATTAGTATTAGTACTAATAGTAGCCATGGAAGATGAAGTAGCTATGGTAGTAGTTGCAGGTCCAACAGTTGTAGCAGTAGCGATATTTGCAGTAGTAGTAGTAGTATGAGAAGAAGTAATACCAGTAGTAGCAGCAGCAACAGTAGTAGTAGTAGGAGTAGTAGCAATAGTAGTAGTAGGAGTAGTAGTAGAAAAAGAGGAAGTAGTAGTAGTTCTAGTGGTAGAATTAGTAATGGTAGGAGTAATAGCATTAGCAGCAGAAGTAGTACTAGTATTAGTAGGAGTAGTAGTAGAAGTAGTAATAGAAGTAGTAGTAGACAAAGAAGTAGTAGTAGGTGTAGTAGTAGTAGCAGTAGCCGTAATAGTAGTAGCAATAGTAGTAGAAACAGCAGTAGTAGCAGTATTGGTAGTATTATGGGAAGTGGTAGTTCTAGCAGTAGCAGTAGTAATAGAAGTAGTAGTAGTTGTAGCAGTGATAGTAGTAGTTGGAGTTTTAGTAGTACTAGTACAAGAAGCAAAAGTAGCAGCAGTAGCAGTAGTAGTAGTAGTAGTATTATTATTATTAGTAGTAGTAGTAGTATTAGTAGTAGCAGCAACAGTAGTAGTAGTAGTAGTACTAGTAGTACTAGTTGCAGTAGTAGTAGAAGTTGCAGTGGTAGTAGTAGTAGTAGTAGTAGTAGTAGTAATAGTAGCAGAAGTAGCAGCTACAATTGTAGTAGTAGCAGTAGTTATCATAGAAGTATTAGTCGCAGTAGTAGTAGTAGAAGTAGCATTAGTAGCACTAGTAGCAGTCATAGCAGCAGTAGTAGTAATAGTAGTAGCATTTGTAGTAGTAGTAGTAGAAGCCATAGCAGCCATAGCAGCAGCAGCACTAGTAGTAGCAATACTTGTAGCAGAAGTAGAAGTACCAGTAGTAGTAGTGGTAGTAGTAGTAGTAGTAGTAGTAGTAGTAGTAGTAGTAGTAGTAGTAGTAGTAGTAGTAGTAGCCGCGGTACTAGTAGTAGTACTGTTAGTAGTGGTAGTCGTAGTTGTTGTTGTTGTGCTGGTAGTAGTAGCAAAAGTTGTTGTAGTTGTAGTTGAAGTAGAAGCAGCACTCATAGCCATAGTGGTAGTCACAGCAGTAGTCGTAGCAGTAGTCGCAGCAGTAATAGTAGTGGTAGTAGTAGTAGTAATAGTAGTAGTAGCAGCATCAGTAGCGACAGCAGCAGCAGTCGTGGTAGTAGTACTTATAGTAGTAGCTGTAGTAGTAGTAGTAGTAGTAATAGTAGTAGTAGTAGTAGTAGTAGTAGTAGTAATAGTAGTAGTAGTAGTAGTAGTAGTAGTAATAGTAGTAGTAAAAGGATAGTAGCAGCAACAGTAGGAGTAGTAGTACTAGTTGGAGTCGTAGTAGCAGTCGTGGCAATAGTAGTGGTAGCAACGGTAGTAAGAATAGTAGTAGTGGTGGTGGTGGTTGGAGTTATAGTTGCAGTAGGAGCAGCAGTAGTAGGAGTAGTAGAATCAGCCGTAGTAGTAGGATATTAGCTGTAGAAGTGGTAGTTGTAGTAGTGGTTGAAGTAGTGGTAGTATGAGATGTAGTGATAATTGCTATAGTAGTGGTAGCTATAGCAGCAGTTGTAGTAGTAGTAGAAGTATTCGTAGCAACAGTTGTTGCAACAGATGTAGTAGTAGTTGTAGCAATAGTAGTGCTTGTTATAGTCTTAGCAGTAATAGTAGTAGTGCAAAAAGTAGTAGTTGTAGCAGTAGTATCTATAAGACTAGGAGTAGTGGTAGTAGCAGTAGCTTAGTGGTAATAGTAGCAGTAGTGGTAAAAGTAGTAGTTGTAGCAGTGGAAGTAGTAGTTGCAGTTGTAGTAGAAGTGGTAATAGAAGTAGTAGTGCAAAAGCTATAGTCATAGTGGTTCTACTTGTAGCAGTAGAAGTAGTAGTAGTTGTTGTAGTGCTAGTAGTTGTAGTAGTAGTTGTAGTGATAGTAATAGTAGTAGTAGTTGTAGTAGAAGTGGTAGTAGTAGCTATTGTAGAAGTAGTTGCAGCAGTTGTAGTAGTAGCAGTAGTCAGAGGAAGAGGAGGTGTAGTAGTAGTTATGGTACTAATAGTAGTAGATGTAAAAGCAGTAGAAGTAATAGTGCTAGTAGTAGTATCAGTAGTAGTAGCAGTAGTAGTAGTACTACTAGTAGTAGTAGTAGTAATAATAGTATTAGAAGTAGTATTAGTTGTTGTTGTTGTTGTAATAGTAGTTGTAGTAGTGTTAGTAGTTGTTGTTGTAGTAGTAGTTGTTGTAGTTGTAGTTGTAGTAGTACTAGTAGCAGTAGTAGTAGTCGTGAGAGCAGTAGTAGTAGTTGTTGTTGTAGAAGCAGTAGTAATATCTCTAGCAGTAGTGCTAGAAGAAGCAATGGTACGAGTGGTGGAAGGAGTAGTAGTATTAGTAGTAATAGAAGTAGTAGTTGTAGCAGTATTTGTTGTTGTATTACTAGTAGCAACAGTTGTAATAGCAGTAGTAGTAGCAGTAGTAGTAGCCGTAGTAGTAGCAGTAGCAGGTGTAGTAGTAGTAGTAGTTGCAGTAGCAGTAGCCAGAGTAGCAGTAGTAGCAGTATAAGTATTATTAGTAGTTGAAGTAGCATTAGTTGTGGTACTAGTATTAGTTGTAGTAGTATTACTAGTAGTAGCATCCGTTGTAGGGGTAGCAGCAACATTAATAGTAGTAGGAGTCTTATTACTAGTAGTAGTAGTAGTAGCTGCACTAGTAGTAGTACTATTAGCAGTAGTAGTAGCTGCACTAGTAGCAGCTGTTGTAGCAGCTACAGTAGTAGTAGCAGTAGTCATAGTAGGAGAAATAACACTAGCAGTAGCAGCAGCAAAAGTAGCGGTACTAGTAGTAGTAGTAGTAGCAGCAACAACAGCCGCAGTTGTCGTCGTAGTAGTAGTAGTAGTAGTAGTAGTTTTTGTTGTTGTTGTTGTAGTAGTTGTAGTAGTAGTAGTAGTAGTAGTAGTAGTAGTAGTAGCAGTAGTGGTAGAAGTTGTAGTTGTGGTAGCAGTAGTGGTAGAAGTAGTAGTAGCAGTAGCAGTTGTAGTATTAGTAGTTGCAGCGGGAGCAGTAGCACTAGCAGTAGTAGTAGAAGTAGTAGTAGTAGTAGTAGTAGGAGGAGGAGGAGGAGGAGGAGTAGTAGTAATAGTAGTAGTAGTAGTAGTTGAAGCAGTAGCAGCAGTAGTACTAGTTGTTATAGGAGTACTAGTTGTAGTAGTAGTAGCCGTAGCAGTTGTAGTAGTAGTAGTATTAGTAGTAGTAGTGCTTATTTTAGTAGCAGTAGTAGCAGTAGCAGTGGTAGTAGTTGTTGTTGTATTTGTAATTGTAGTAGTTGTTGTAGTAGCATTAGTACAAGAAGCTATAGTTGTTGTAGTAATAGCAGTAGTTATAGCAGCAGCAGTAGTAGCAGCAGCATCAATAGTAGTAGTAGTTGTTGTAGTTGTAGGAGAAGTAGTAGTATTAATAGAAGCAGTTGTTGAAGTAGTGCTATTAGTATTAGTAGTAGTAATAGTAGTAGTAGTGGTAGTAGTAGTAATAGTCATAGTAGTTGTGGTAGCTATAGCAGCAGCAGCAATAGTAGTACTAGTAGTTGTCGTAGTAGTAGATGTTATAGTAGTTGTAGTAGTAGCAGAAGTAGGACTAGTAGCAGTAGAGCAGTAGTAGTAGTAGTGGTAGTTGCAGTAGGAGCAATTGTAGTAGTAGTAGTAGCAGGAGCTATAGTAGTTGTAGTAGCAACAGCAATAGTAGTAGTACTATGAGTAGTAGTAGTAGTAATGGTACTTGTAGAAGTGGTAGTTGTTGTTGTTGTTGGTGTAGCAGTAGAAGTAGTTGTTGTAGTTGTGGGAGTAGTAGTAGTAATGGTTTTAGTAGTTGTAGTAGTAGTAGTAGTTATAGTACTAGTAGTAGTAGTAGTAGCAGCAGCAGTAGCAGCTATAGCAGCAGAAGTAGCAGCTAGTTGTGTTGGTAGTATCTGTAGTAGCAGTCATCGCAATAGTAGTAAAAGTAATAGTAGCAGCAGTAGCAGCTATAGCAGCAGAAGTAGCAGCAGCAATAGTAGTAGTAGCAGTAGTAGTGGCTATAATCACAGTAGTCGCAGTGGTAGCAGTAGTAGCGATAGTGGCAATAGTGGTAGTAGTAACAGTAGTAGTAGTAGTATTAGTTGTAGTAGTAGTAGTTGTAGTCGTAGTAGTAGTATGAGAAGTACCTAAGTGGTAGTGGTAGTTGTAGTTGCAGTAGCAATTAAAGTAGTAGCAGTAGCAATAGTCTTAGTAGCATTATAGTATTGGTAATAATGGTGGTGCAAGCAATAGTAGTAGTAGCAGGAGGAGTGGTAGTAATAATAGTTGTAGTAGCAACAGTAGTAGTATCTGTAGTAGTAGCAGTAGTAGCTATAGTAGCAGCAGTGACAATATAAGTAGCTATAGTAGTAAAAGTTGTAATTGTTGTAGGAAAAGTAGAAGTAGTAGCTGTAGCTGTAGTTATAGTGGCTAGAGTAGTAGTACCAGTAGTAGTTATAGCAGAAGTTGCAACTGTAGTAGGAGTAGTGGTAATAGTAGTAGTAATAATAGTAGTAGTAGTAGTAGTAGTAGCAATGGTAGTATAGTAGTAGTAGTATTACCGGTAGTAGTTGCGGTAGTACTGGCAGTAGTAGTGCTAGTAGTGGTAGTAGCAGT
>RXID01016910.1:0-18188 GCA_005019695.1 Trichopus zeylanicus subsp. travancoricus
CTACTACAACAACTACTACTACTACTTCTGCTACTACTACAACAACAACTACTACTACTAGTACTACTACTATTTCTACAACTACTACTACTCCTATTACAACAACAACTACAGCTACTATAACAACTAGTTCTACTACTAGTACGATTACAACTCCTACTACTATTACTACATTGCTACTAGTACAACTACTTCTCCCACTAGTACTCTTACAAGTACAACTAGTAGTACTACTACTATAACTACTACTTCTAATACTACTACTACACTTCTAGTATTTCTGTTACTATTGCTACGCTAATACTACTAGTACTACTCCTTTTACTACTACTACTACAACTACTACTACATCTACTACTAGTAGTACTAGTACTATTACTAGTACAACAACTAATACCACTACTACTGCTACTACTACTAAAACAACAACTACTACTACAACTACAACTATTACTCCTACCACTACACTTACTACTACTACTACTACTACTACTACTCCTACGACTACTCCTACTACGACTCTTACTACTACTACTATTCCTGCTGCTACTACTCTTACTACTATTACGCTTACTACTACTACTACTACAACCACTACAATTAGCCTTACTACTACTACTGCTGCTACTACAACAATAACTCCTACTGCTACTCCTACTCCTACACCTGTTCCTATTACTACTACTACAACTAGTACCACTACTATTACTATAACTATTAATACTAACACAACTAGTACTATTGCTGCTGCTATTACTAGTACGATTACTTTTTCTACTACTGCTACTCCTACTATTACTACTACTACAACTGCTACTGCTACAAGTACCATAACTACTGCTGCTGCTACTCTTACAACCTTCATGACTACTGCTACCACTACAACTATTGGTACTTCTAGAAGTACTACTAATGCTGCGACTACTCCTACTACTACTACTACAACAACAACAACAACAACTACAAATACTACTATCACTACTACTACTACTATCACTACTCACTACTACTCCTACTCCTACACCTGTTCCTACTACTACTACTACTATTACTACCACTACTTCTACTACAACTTCTACTACTTCTGCCACTACTAGTACTACTATTACTACGACTACTACTTCTGCTGCTTCTACTTCTACTACAACTATAACTACCACTACTTCCACTGTAACTACTACTGCCACTACTACGCCTACTGCGACTGATGCTACTACTACTAATTCTACCACAACTACTAATTCTACTACTACTACTAGTACTGCTGCAAGTACCGTTACTACAACTTCCACTACTGCAGCTGCGGCTACTACCACTATTACTACTGCTGCTACTACTACAACTGCTGTTACTACCACTAGTACTACTACAACGACTAATACTGCTGCTGTTGCAAGTACTACTACTACTGCTAGTACTACACTACTACTACAGTTGCTACTGCTGCTGCTACTTCTACGACTACTATAACTACCACTAATACAGCTACTACTACTACCAGTAGTACTATAGATACTACTACTACTGCTACTACAATAATAACTACTACTGCTACAATAATAACTACTACTACTGATACTACTAATGCTACTACCACTGCTACCACTGCCGCTCCTACTACTAATACTTCCAGTACTACTACTGCTGCTGCTACAAGTAGTACTATTTTTGCTACTAGTACTTCTACTACTACGGATACTACTACTACTACTATTATTACCACTGCTGCTACTGCTAATATCACAACTACAACCACTATTGCTACTGCTGCCACTGTTGATGCTACTACTATAACAACTACTACTACTGTTACTACTTCTACGACAGCTACTGCTAGTACTACTGCTAATAATGCTATTACAGCTAACACAACTCCTAGTCTTACTACTATTACCACTACTACCACCAAGGCTGCTACTTCTCCTACTACTACTACTAGTAGTATTGCTTCTGCTACACCTACTACTACTACTAATTCTATTGCAATTACTACAACTACTGCTACTACTGTCGCTGCTATTACGGCTACTACTAGTTCTCCGACTACTACTCCAACTACTACTCCTACTTCTACTTCCGTTGCTACTCCAACTTGTGCTTCTGCTACTGCGACTACCACTGTTACTACTAGTACTACTATTATGACTACTACCACTACTACTACTGCTGCTGTTGCTGCTGCTACTGCTACTTTGACTATTGAGGCTGCTAATACTACCAATACTACTATTGTGGATACTAATACTACTGCTACGACTACAACTACTATAGTTACTACTACATCTACCACTACAATTACTACTATTGCTATTTCTACTACTACTAACTACTACTCCAACTGCAACTACTAATACGACTGTTACTTCTACTATTATTACTATTACTGCTGCTACTCCTACTACTACTATTGCTACTAATACTTTTACGACTACTACAACTACTACTACTATTGTAGCTCCAACTACTTATCATAATACTACTACTTCTGCAGCTACAACTACTGGTATCATACCTTAAGCTACTACTACTAGTTCTACTGCAACTACTATTACGGCTACTGTTACCACTACTACTCCTAACACTACAAATACTGCTAATACTACTTTTATTACAACTGCAACTACTACTTTGCTACAACAACGACTGCTACTACTACTGCTACTACATCTACCACTACAACTACTACTATTGCTATTTCTACTACTACTAACTACTACTCCAACTGCAACTACTAATACGACTGCTACTACTACTATTGTTACTATTACTGCTGTTACTCCTACTACTACTGCTGCTAATAATACTTTTACGACTACTACAACTACTACTACTATTGTAGCTCAAACTACTTATCATAATACTACTACTTCTGCAACTACTACTACTGGTATCATACCTTAAGTTACTACTACTAGTACTACTGCAACTACTATTACGACTACTGCTACCACTACTACTCCTAATGTTACAAATACTGCTAATACTACTTTTATTACAACTGCAACTACTACTTTGCTACAACAACGACTGGTACTACTACTGCTACTACCGCTACTACTACTACTACTGCTACTACTGCTACTACAGCAACTAGTACTACTACTACTACTACTACTATAGCTGCTGCTATTGTTGCTGCTCTTACAACTGCTACTTCTACTACTTCTACGACTGCTACTACCAATGCTACTATAGGTACTACAACTACTCCAATTACAAGCACTACTATTGCTACTACCAGTACTACTATAGTGACGACTAATAATACTACTGCTACTACTTGTGCTACTACAACTACTACTACTGCTACTAATACTACTAGTGCTACTACTACTACTACTACTAGTATTACTACTACTGATATTAACTTTGCAACTATAACTATTACTAGTTCTACTTCTACTATAATTACTGCTACTCCTACTATTACAACCACTTCTACTACTCTTACTACAACCACCGCTACTTCAACTACTATTGCGATAACTACTACGACTACTATTTTTACTACAACAACTACTACTACAACTATTGCTGTTGCTGCTACTTCTACTACTACTACTACTACTACTACTACTACTTTTGCTACTATTAAAACTACTACCACTGCTACTATTACTATTACTGCTACCACTACTACAACTAGTACTACTGCAAATTTTGTCACTACAACTACTACAACTACTACTTTTACCATAACTTCTTCTTCTTCTTCTTCTTCTTCTTCTACTACTACTACTTCTACTACTACTACAACAACAACAACAACAACTACTACTACTACTACAACTGCTACTTCTACTACTACTATTACTATTACTACTGCTACTACTACTACTACTACTTCTACTACTATTACCGTCACTACTACTATTACTGCTACCACCACTACGATTGGTACTATAGCAACTATTACTCCTACTATCGCAACAACTTCTACTACTCTTACTAATACTTTCGCAACTGCAAATACTATTGCTACAACTACTATGACTACTACTTTTAATACAACTAGTAGTACTATGACTACTTCTACTAGTACTACCGCTACTGCTACTACTACTACTAATAATTCTACTACTACCAATTCTGCTATGACAACTACTACTCCTGCTAATACTACTACTACTACTACTACTTCTCCTACGTTGACTACTACTGCTTCTACTACTACTACAACTAATCCTACAACTACTACAACAACAACAACTTCTACTGCTACTTCCACAACTACTGCTATGCTAGTAGTACTACTACTTCTAATTTCACTAATGCTACTACTACTATTACTAATACTAACACTACAGCTATTGCAACAACTACTTCTGCTACTACTACAACTTCTGAAACAGCACCTACTACAAATACAAATATTACAACTATTACAACAACTACTACTACCACCACTTCTACTACAACTTCTACTACTTCTACCACTACTACTACTACTATTACTACGACTACTACTTCTATTGCTACTACTTCTAATACAACTATTATTACCACTACATCTACTACAACTAGTACTACTACTAATACTACTACCACTACTACCCCTATTGCGACTGCGGCTACTGCTACTAGTTTTGCTACAACTACTAGTTCTTCTACTACTACTAGTACTGCTACAACTACCGTTACTACAACTACCACTATTGCAGCTGCTGCTACTACCACGATGACTACTGCTACTACTGCTACAACTACTGTTACTACCACAAGTACTGCTGCTGCGAGTACTACTACTACTTCTAGTACTACACTACTAATATAGTTGCTGCTGCTACTTCTACGACTACTATAACTACTACTAATACAGCTACTACTACTACCAATTGTACTACACTACTAGCAGTACTACAGCTACTACTGCTACAACAACAACAACTACTACTGATACTACTAATGCTACTACCACTGCTACTGTTGTCCCTCCTAATACTAATACTTCCAGTACTACTACTACTGTTGCTACAAGTACTACTATTTTTGCTACTAGTACTTCTACTACTACTACTACTATTATTACCACTGTTGCTACTGCTACTATTACAACTGCAACCACTATTGCTACTGCTGCCACTGTTGATGCTACTACTATAACAACTACTACTACTGCTACTACAACAACTATTGATAATAATGCTATTACTGCTAGCACAACTCCTAGTCTTACTACTGTTACCACTACTACCACCAAGGCTGCTACTTCTGCTACTGCTACTACTACTATTGCTTCTGCTACTCCTACTACTACTACTAATTCTATTGCTATTACTACAACTACTGCTACTACTGTCTCTGCTATTACGGCTACTACTATTATTGCGACTACTACTCCTTCTACTTCTGTTGCTACTCCAACTAGTACTTCTACTATTGCGACTACCACTGTTACTATAAGTACTATTCTTACCACAACTACCACTACTACTACTACTCCTCCTCCTGCTACCGCTGCTGCTGCTGTTGCTGCTGCTATTATTGAGGATGCTAATACTACCCATACTACTATTGTGGCTACTAATACTACTGCTACGACTACAACAACTACAGCTACTACTTCATCTACCACTACAACAACTACTGCAACTGCTACTACTGCTGCTATTTCTACTACTACTAACTACTACTACAACCACTACTCCTACAACTGCAGCTACTAATACTACTACTACTACTACTACTATTTTTACCATTATTGCTACTACTGCTAGTCCTACTGCTACTACTGTTACAATACTTCTATGACTACTACAACTACTACTACTATTGCAGCTCCAACTACTTATCATACTACTACTACTGCTGCTATCATACCTTCAGCTACTACTACTAGTACTATTGCAACTACTATTACAGTTACTATTACCATTACTACTCCTAACACTACTAATACTACTAATACTACTTTTATGACAACTACAACTACTGCTTTTGTTGCAACAACAACTACTGCTACTACTGCTACTACCACTACTACTACTACTACTACTACTGCTACTACTATTTGCTACTACAGCAACTAGTACTACTACTATTGCTACTACATTTGTTGTAGCTATTGTTGCTGCTCTTACAATTGACACTCCTGCTACTTCTACCACTGCTACTACCAATGGTACTACAGGTACTACAACTACTCCAATTACAAGCACTACTATTACTACTACCTGTACTACTATAGTGGTGACTAATAATACTACTACTACTTCTACTACAACGACTACAGCTACTCGTGCTAATACTACTGCTGCTACTATTACTACTACTACAACTGGTATTACTAATACTGATATTAACTCTACTACTATTCCTATTACTACTACTACTTCTACTACAGTTACTGCTGCTACTACTTTTACAACCACTTCTACTACTCTTACTATTACTAGCGCTACTTCAACTACTATTGCTACAACTACTATGACTACTATTTTTGCTACAACAACTACTATGATAACTATTGCTGCTACTGCTACTACTACTACTATTGCTACTACTACTACTACTACTACTACTACTACTACTACTTCTACTACTACTTTCGCTACTATTAAAACTACTACCACTACTTATATTACTATTACTGCTACCACTACTACAACTGGTACTACCGCAAATATTGTTGCGACAACTACTATGACTACTACTTTTACCATAACTTCTTCTTTTGCTACTTCTACTACTACTACTACTACAACAACAACAACAATAATAACAACAACAACTACTACTACTACTACAACTGCTACTTCTTCTTCTTCTTCTACTACTACTGCTACTGCTACTACTTCAACTACTACTACTACTTCTGCTACTGTTGCTACTACTACTACTACTTCTACTACTATTACTGCTACCAGCACTACGACTGGTACTACAGCTACTATTACTCCTACTATTACAACCACTTCTACTACTCTTACTACTACTTGTGCAACTGCAAATACTATTTCTACAACTACTATGACTGCTACTTTTAATACAACTAGTAGTACTACGATTACTTCTACTAGTACTACTGCTACTACTACTACTACTAGTTCTCCTACGAGTACTACAACTGCCTCTACTATTGGTACTACTATTACTGCTACTACTGCAACTGCTACTACTACTACAACTATTGCTGCTACTACTACAACAACAACTACAACTACTGCTACTTCTACAACTACTACTATGACTAATAGTACTACTACTTCTAATTCCACTAATGCTACTACTACAACTATTACTAATACTAACACTATTGCTACTATAACTACTTCTGCAACAACACCTACTACAGATACAAATATTACAACTATTACAACAACTACTACTACCACCACTTCTACTACAACTTCTACTGCTTCTACAACAACTACTACTACTATTACTATGACTACTACTTCTGCAGCTACTACTTCAAGTACAACTATTACTTCCACTACTTCTACTACAACTACTACTACCACTACTATGCCAACTGTGACTACTGCTACAACTACTAGTTCTACTACTACTGCTAGTAATGCTACAACTACCATTACTATAACTACCACTACTGCTACTAATGCAAGTGCTGCTACAACTACTGCCACTATAACTTTTGTAGTACTACTACTATTGCTAGTTCTATGCTGTTAGAACTAATGCAGCTACAACTACGACTACTACAACAACTACTACTACAGCTATTAATACTGCTATTGCTACTGCTACTATTGGTACTACTACTATTTCTACTACTGCTGCTTCTACTACTACTACTTCTGCTACTGCAACAACTACAGCTGTGGTTGCTACTACTACTTCTACTACAAGTTCTGTTGCTACTGCTAGTACTATTCCTTTTGCTACTACTACTACAACTACTAGTGGTACTAGTAGTACAACTACAACTACTACTACTAGAGTTACTGTTGCTACTGCTACTGCGACTACTACTACTACTACTACTACTACTACAACTATTGTTGCTACAACTACTACTGCTACTACTACTACTACTACTATTACAACAACAACTACTACTACTACTACCACCACCACTACTATGACTAGTACTATTGCTACTAATTCTACTATAAATAGTTTTGCTTCTACTACAACTACTACTAGTACGACTGCTAATACTACTTCTACTACTACTGCTGGTAGTTCTGTAACTACTACTTCTACTGCTTCTACTACTATTGTTTCAACAACTACTACTACTCCTACTACTATTACTACTGCTACTGTAGCTACTACTGCCACTACTTCTGTTACTACTATTGCTACTACAACTACTGCAACTACTGCTACTACTATAACAACTACTACTACTGTTGCTATTGCTACCACTACTGTTGCTATGACTACTATTACTACTACTTTTGCTACAACTACGGCTGCTACTACTATAACTACTACTCGTGATACTACTACGACTTCAACTTCTACTACTGTGGCTACTAATATTGCTACCACTACTGCTACTACTACAACTACTATTGTTGTTGTTGCCGCTACTACAACTATAGCTACTACATATCTTACTACTACAAATACAGCTTCTACTGCCACTTCTACTACTACTGCTACTGTTTGTTCTACTATTACTACTATAACTACTATTATTATTATTGCTGCGACTACTACTGCTGCTACTGCTACTACTGCTACAACAACTGCAACTACCGCTGTTGCTACTGTAACAACTACTACTACTTCTGCTACTACTTCTGCGGCCACTACAACTACTACTTCTATTACTATAGCAACTGCTACTACTACTACTAGTACTACTATTACTACTACAACAACTACTATTACTATTACTACAATTACAACTACAACAACTAATTTTACTACTACTATTGTTACAACTACTACTACTAGCACTTTTGCCCCTACTATTACTTTTACAACTGCTGCTGCTGCTGAAATTGTCATCGCTACTACTATTGCTATTACAACTATTGCTGCTACTACTATAATTACCACTACTACTACTTCTATAACAGCTTCTACTACTACTACTACTACTAAACGTATTGCTACAACTATTACTACTAGTACTAGTACTTCAAAGACTTCATCTACTACTACTACAACTGTTACTTCTACTGCTACAACTGCTCTACTACTATTATTGATGCTACTACTACGACTACAACTACTACAACTATGACTGCTACTGCTACTACTACTAATACTACTACTACTACTACTACCACTATAATTGCTGCAATGACTATTACTACTATTGCTAGTACTACTACAGATACTACTACTGCTACTACTACTTCTCCTATTGCTATTGTTACTGCTACTAGTTCTAGTACTACCAGTGCAACTCCTACTAATGCAACTACTACTACTACTACTGCTGCTACTACTAGTATTACCACTAGTACTATTACAATTACTAGTACTACTACTAGTACTACTATGACTTCTACAACTATTACTACTGCTATGACTACTACTACTACCACTGCTATTACTACCGCTACTACTACCAGTCTGCTATCACTACTACGAATTCTACTACTGCTATTACTACTACTATTACTACTACTACTACTATTAATACTACTGCTACTACTATTTCTACTACTACTACTACTATTATTACTACTACTGTTGCTACTACGACTACTGCTATGACTACAACTGCTACTACTACTACAACTACTACTAAATTACAAATACTGCTTCTACTAGTAGTGCTACTATAACAATTACTACTACAACCACTGCTACTACTACTGTTATTACTGTTATTACTACTGTTATTACTGCTACTACTACTGCTACTGCCACTACTACTACTACTACTGTAACTACCACTTTTGCTATTAGTACTTATACCACTACTACTACTACATCTACCACTAGTAGCTATTAGTACTTATACCACTACTACTACTACTACTAGTAGCTATTGAACTATAATAATAATAGTAGTAGTAGTATAACAAGTAGTAGTTATCACAGTAGCAGTAGCAGTTATTGTTGTTATTGTTGTAGCAGTCGTAGTAGTAGTATTAGTAGTAGTAGTGGTAGTCATAGTACTTATAGTAGTAATGGAAGTAGTAGTAGTAGTTGTTGTAGCAGCAGCAGATGTAGCTGTAGTAGTGGCCCTAGTAGTAGCAGTAGCAGTAGAAGTAGCATCAACAGCAGCAGTAATTATACTCATTGTAGCTACTGCAGCTATAGTAGAAGTAGCAGCAGTAGTAGTAGTGCTAATATCAGTAGTATTAGTTGTAGTAGTAGTAGTAGGAGGAGCAATAGTAGTAGTAGTAGGAGTAGTAGTAGCACTAGTAGTAGTAGAAATAGTAGTACTAAATGCAGAAATGGCAGTAGTAGCAACAGCGGCAGTAGTAGTAGGAGTAGTAGTAGTTATTATTGTTGTTGTTGTAGTACTAGTTTAGCAATAGTGCAGTGCAGTCATACTAGTAGTGTAGTACAACTAGTAGTTGTAGAACTAGTAGCAATTTAGTAGCAATAGTAGTAGTCGCAGCAGTAGTAGCAGTAGTAGTAGTAGGATTAGCAGTAGTAGGTGCATTAGTAGTAGTGGTTCTAGTAGTTGTAGCTATAGCAGTAGTTGTGGTAGTTGTAGCTGCAGTAGTAGCAACAGAAGCTATAGTAGTAGTAGTAGTATAAGTAGCAATATTGTTATTAGCAGTAGTACTAGGAGCAATAGTAGTAGCAAGAGTAGTATTAATATTAGGAGTAGTAGCAGTAGGTGTAGTAGTAGTAGTAGTAGCAACAGTAGTAGCAATACGTCTAGCAGTAGCAGTAGTAGTAGTAGCAGCAGGAGTGGGAGTAGTATTGGTTGTAGTAGCAGTATTAATAGGATTAATTATAGAAGTAGCAATATCTGTTCTATGTAGTTCCGAAGTAGTAGTCGAAGCAGTAGTAGTAGCGGCTATTGTAGTAGTAGTAGCGGTAGCAATACTAGTAATAGTAGTAGTAGTAGTAGTTATAGTATTAGTAGTAGCAGTATTAGTAGTGGTAGAAGTAGAAGTAGCCATATGAGCTGTAGTAGTAGTTGTAGTAGTAGTAGAAGTAGAAGTAGTAGTGGCTGTGGTAGTACCTATAGTAGTAGTAGAAGTAGTAGAAGTAGAAATAGTAGTCATAGCAGTAGCAGTAGAAGTTAAAGCAGTTGTAATAGTTGTAGTTGTAGCAGTCCTAATAGTAGTAGTTGTAGTAGAAATAGTGATAGTAGTAGTAGCAATAGCAATAGCAGAAGCAATAGTATTAGTAGTAGAAGTTGTAGTAGTAATAGTAGCAATAGTACTAGCAAAGGTAACATAGGAAGCAGTACCAGCAGTAGTGGTAGAATTAGTAATAGCAGTAGTGGTAGCTGTAGTAGTGGTCAAAAAAGTAGAAATAATAGTAGTAGTTATAGTTGTAGTAATAGTAGTATCAGCAGTCGGAGTCGCAGTAGTAGTAGTTGTAGTGGTAGTAGTAGTAATAGTAGTAGTAGTAGTAGTAGCAACAGCAGTAGTAGCAGCAATAGCAATAGTAGTAGGAACACGAGTTGTCATTGAAGCAATAGTAGTTGTCGTTATGATCGTAGCAGTAGTAATAGTAGCAATAGAGCAGTAGCAGTAGTAGTTATTGTAGTGGCATTAGTAATAGCAGTTGCAGTAGTAGTAGTAGTAGTAGTAACAAAAGTAGTAGTGTTAGCTACAGTTGTAGTGGCAATTATAGTCATGCTAGGAGAAGTAACAATAGTAGAAGTTGTAGTTGTAGTAGTAGTACTAGAAGGAGTTGTAGTAGAAGTAGTTGTAGTAGTAGGAGTGGCAGTTGTATTTATAGAAGTAATAGCAACAGTAGTAATATTAGTAGCATAAATAGTATTAGTAGCTATAGGAGCAATAGTAGCAGTTGTGATAGCAGAAGTAGTAATAGTAATAATTGTAGCTACTATAGCAGTAGCAGCAGTAGTAGTAGTCGTAGTTGAAGTTGTAGTAGCGTAATTAGTAGTAGCAACATTATTATTATTGGTAGTAGGAGCAGTAGTAGCAGTAGTATCTATTGTAGTGGCAGTAGTAGTAGTGTTAGTAGTTGTAGTTATAGTAGTAGTTGTTGTAGTAGCAGTTGTAGGAGTAGTATTAGTAGTAGTAGCAGTAGGCATGGTACTATCAGCAGTAATAGCAGTAGTAGTAGTAGTTGTTGTAGTGGTAATAGTAGCAGTAGTAGCAACAACAACAGCACCGGTAGTAGTAGTGTAGTAGTAATAGTGGTAGTAGTAGTATTAGCAACCGTAGTAGTAGTAATAGTGGTGGTGGTAGTAATTGTAGTAGTAGTAGTGGCAATAGCAGTTGTAGTGGTAGTAGTAGTAGTAGTTGCAGTAATGGTAGTAGTAGTTGTAGAAGTTATAGCAGTAGTACTAGTAGTACTGGTGGTAGTAGTATTACCAGTAGTAGTAATAGGAGTAGTAGTAGAAGTGGTGGTGGTAGTATGAGCAGTAGTACCAGTAGTACCAGTAGTAATAGCAGTAGTAGTAGAAGTCGTGGAAGTCGTAGCAATAGTACTAGTAGTAATAGTAGTAGTAAGAATACCAGTAGTAGTAGCAATAGTAGAAGTAGCCGTAGTAGTGAAAGTAGGAGAAGTAGTAGGCATAGTAGCAATAGTAGAAGAAGTAGTGGGAGAAGTAGCAACATCCACAATAGCAGGAGTAGTAATAGAAATAGTAGTAGTAGTATTAGTAGTAGCAGTAGGATTAGTAGTAGTAGCAGCAACAATAATAGCAGGTGTAGTAGTAGTTGTGGTGTGAGAAGTAGTAGGAGTAGTAGCAGAAATAGTAGTAGTAGTATTAGTAGTAGTAGAAGGAGGATTAGGGGTAGGAGCAGTAGCACTAGTTGTGTAGTACTACTACTAATAGTCGAACTAGCAGCAGCAGCAGCAGTAGTAGCATTAGTAGCAATACGAGCATTTGTAGTAGTGGTAGTAGTAGTAGTAGCAGTAGCAGTAGTTATTGTTGTTATAGTAGTAGTAGCTGCAGAAGCTGTAGTAGTGGCAGTAGTAGTAGTGGTAGAAGTAGTATTAATTTTATTAGTTGTAGTACTTGTTGGAGTAGTAGTAGCAGGTCGTATTAGTATTAGGAGTTGTAGGAGTAGTTGTAGTAGCACCCGTTGTAGTAGTAGTAGCAGTGGTAGTAGCAGTTGCTGTAATAGTATCAATAGTAGTAGTAGCTTTAAGTGTTGCAGCAGTAGTAGTCCCCGTAGGAGTTGTAGAAGCAATAATAATATGAGAAGCTGTAGTAGTAGTAGCAGCAATAGTAGTAGGAGAAGCTGTAGCAGTAGTAATAGTAGTAATAGTAGTAGTGGTAGCAGTATTAGTAGTATTAGCATTAGTAGTGGTAGTGGCAGGAGTAATAGTAGTAGCAGTACTTGTTGTAGTAGTTGTAGTAGGAGAACTAGTAGTAGTAGTAGTACTAGTACTAGTATGAATTATAGTAGTAGCAGTAGTAGGAGGAGTAGTAGCTGTAGCAGCATCAGTAGTAGTAGCAGTAGAAGAAGTAGTAGTAATAGCAGTAGCAGTAGTAGGAGTAGTAGGAGTTGTTGGTGGAGGACTAATATTAGTTATTGTAGTCATAGTAGTACTAGTGGGAGTAGCAGCACTTGCAGTAGTAGTAACAGTAGTAGTAGTAGCAGTAGTAGTAGTTGCAGCAGGAGTAGTAGTATTTGTAGTGGTAGTGGCTGGAGTAGTTGTAATAGTAGAAGAAGTAGGCATACTTGTGGTTAGAGTAGGAGTAGATATAGTGGTGGTTGAAGTAGTAGTAATAGTGGTAGAAGTAGTAAGAGTAATAGTTCAGCAGTAGCAATAGAAGTAGTAGGAGTAGTAGTAGTAGCGAAAATAATAGTAGTAGAAGCAGTACTAGCAGTACTAGTAGGAAATACTAGCAGTACTAGCAGTAATGGTAGTAGTAGTAGTAGCAATAATACTAGTAGTGACAGTAGAAGTAGCGGTAACAACAATAGTAGTCGCAGTAGTGGTAGTTGTCGTAGTAGAAGTAGCACTAGTAGTAACAAAAGGAGAATTAATTGAAATAGTAGTGGTAGTATTAATTGCAGTAGTTGTATTAATAGTAGTAGTAATAGTAGTTGTAGTACTAATTGTAGCAGAAGGAGGAGTAGTAGTAGTAGCAATATTAATAGTAGTAGTTGTAGTAGTAGTAGCTATAGCAATAGTAGTAGGAGTAGTAGCAACAGCAGTAGCAGTAGTGGTAGTAGTAGTAATTCGAGCTACCCTAATAGCAGCAGCAGTAGTAGTAGTAGTGGTATTTGTAGTAGTAGCATCATCAATAGTCGTAGTTGCAGAAGTTGTTGCGGTCGTAGCAGCTATAGTTGTTGCAGCAGTCATATTAGCAGTAGTAGTAATAGTAGGAGAAGAAGAGTAATAGCAGTAGCAGTAGAAAAATTTGTAGTTGTTGTCCTAGTAGTTGTTGCAGTAGTAATGGTAGTAGGACTAGTAGTAGTAGTTGTTGTTGTAGTAGTAGTTGTTGTATAGTTATAGTGGTAGTTGTAGTAGTAGAAGTAATAATAGGAGTAGTAGTAGGAGTAGGAGTTGGAGTAGTAGTAATAGCTATATTAGTTGTAGCAATAGTAGTAGTAGAAGTGGTAGTAGGAGGAGGAGGAGGGGGAGTAGTAGTAGTATTAGAAGTAGTTGTTACAGTAGTAGTCGTGGTGATATTAGTAGAATTGTTAGCAGTAGCACCAGCAGTAGTAGTAGTTGTAGCAGTTGTAATAGTAGTAGCAGCCGCAGCAGCAGTAGTAGCAGCAGTAGTAGCAGTAGTAGTAGTAGCAGTAGTAGCTGAAGCAGTAGTAGTAAAGGCAGAAGTAGTAGTGGTAGTAGTAACATTAGTCATAGTAGTGGTAGTGGTATTAGTAGTAGTAGTGGTAGTGGTATTAGTAGTAGTAGCAGTAGTAGTAGTAGCCGTAATAGTAGTAGATAGAGTAGTAGTAGTAATAGTAGCAGCAACAATAGCAGTAGTAGTATTAGTAATAGTAGAACTAGTAGAAGTAGTAGTAGCAGTAGCAGTAGTAGTAGTTGTTGTAGTAGTAGCAATAGTAGTAGCAGACGTAGTAGTAGCGGTAGTAGTAGAAGTAGCAGCAGTAGCAGTAGTTGCTGTAATACAAGTAGCAATAGTAATTGTAGTAGGAGAGGTTGTAAGAGTTGTTGTTGTTGTAGCAACAACAACAACAGTTGTAGTAGTAGTAGTAGTAGTAGCAGTAATAGTTATTGTAGTAGCAATAGTAGTTGTAGTAGTAGTAGTAGTAGTAGTAACACATGTATTACCAGTATTAGTGGCAACAATAATAATGCTAGTAGCAAAAGTAGTAGCAGTAGTACTTGTAGTACTTGTAGAGGAAGCAGTTTCAAAAGTAGCAGCAGTCATAGTTGTACAAGTATCAGCAATAGTAATATTAGTTGTAGTTGCAGGAGTAGTAGTAGAAATAGCAGAACCGGTAGTAGTTGCAGTTGTACTTGTAATAGTTGTAGTAGAAGCAGCAGTAGCAGTAGCTATAGTAGCGATAGTAGCAGTACTATTAGTAGTGATAAAGATAGCATTAGTAGTAGTAGTAGTAGTAGTAGCAATAGCAATAGTTGTAGCAGTAGCCACAACAGCAACATTAGTAGTAGTCGGAGAAGTAGTCATAGTAGTAGTATTTGTGGTTGGAGGAGAAGTAGTAGTTGTTGTTGTTATTGTAGTAGTAGCAGTAGTAATTATGGTAGTAGTAGTACTAGTAGTGCTTGTAACAATTATAGTAGTAGTAGTAGTGGTGGTGGTGGTGGTGGTAATAGTTATAGTAGTAGCAGCAGCAATTATAATAGTAGTAGAACTTGTAGTAATTAAAGTAGTACCAATAGTAGTTGTTGTAGTAGTAGTAGTGGCAACAACAACAGTAGTATTAGTTTAGCAGTAGTCGTAGTAATAGTAGTGGTAGTAGTAGTTTTTGTAGTAATTGTGACAGTAGTAATAGTAGTAATAGCAACAGCAGCAGCAGTAGTAGTAGCTGTTGTAGTAGTAGTAGCAGTTGCAGTAGTAGTAGCTATAAAAGTAGTCATGGTAGTAGTAATAGCAACGGTATTAGTAGCCGCAATAGTAGTAGAATTGTCGTAGTGGTTGTAGTAGCAATAGTTACAACAATGGTAGTAGTAGCAGAAGTAGTAGTGGAAGTAGTAGTAGTTAAAGTAGCAGTAGAAGTAGCCATAGTGGTAAAATTAGTTGTAGTAGTAGTAGTAGCAGTAGTATTAGTAATCACAGTAATGGTAGTCGTTGTGGTAGTAGTAGCCACAATAGTACTAGTAGCGAAAGTTGTAGTAGCTGAAGTAGTAGTAGTAGGAGAATAGTAGTAGTAGTAGTAGTAGTAGTAGTAGTTGCTGTTGTTATTGTTGTTGTTGTCGTTGTAGTAGAAGTAACAGTAGTAGTAGTAGTAGTCGCAGTAATAGTAGTAGCAATAGTAGCAGTAGAAGTAGTAGAAAAAGTAGTAGTTGTAGTAGTCGTAGCATCCGTATTAGTAGTAGAAGTCGTAGTAGAAGTCATAGTGGTAGCATCGATAGTAGAAGTAGTAGTAGAAGTCATAGTGGTAGCAATAGTAGTGGAAGTAGTAGTAAGAGAATCAATAGTAGCTGTTGTAGTAGAGTAGTTGTAGTATGAGCAACAGAAGTAGTAGTCGTAGTTATAGTAGTAACAACTATAATAGAAATAATTATAATGGTAGGAGTAACAACTGTAGCTGTAGTATTTGGAGTATCAGTAGTAGTAGTAGTAGTAGCAAGAGCTGCAGTAGTAGTGGTACTGGTAGTCATTGCAATAGAAGCAGTCGTAGCCGTTGTCATAGTAACATTAGCAATGGGAGTTCTAGGAGCAGTAAAAGTAGTGGTTGGAGCAGTATTAGTAGAAGTTATAGCAACAGTAGTTGTAGTAGTAGCAGAAGCAACAGTAGTAGTGCTAGTAGGAGTAGCAGTAGTAGTAGTAGCAGTAGCGGAAGAAGTATGAGTAGCAGTTGCAGTTGTAGTAGTTTAAATAGTAGGAATTGTAGTACTAGGAGGAGTAGTAGTAGTAGTAGTAGTAGGAGCAGTAGCAATTGTTGTAGTAGTGCCAGTAATGTTAGTTGTAGGAGCAGTAGTAGATGTATTTGTAGTAGTTGTATTAGTAGTAGTAGCAGTAGTAGAGGTTGCAGTAGTAGCAGTTGTAGTAGTAATAGTAGTAGGAGTAGTAGTGGTGGTGGTAGTAGGTGCAACAGTAGTAGTAGGAGTAGTAGTAGTAGCAGTAGTGATAATAGAAGAAGAAGTAGCAATAGTCGTAGTGATAGTAGTAGAAGTATTAGTAGTAATAGTAGCAGCAGCAGTTGTAGTAGCAGTAGTAGTAATAGTAGTAGTAGTAGTTTTAGTAGCAGTACTAGCAGTAGTCCCAATAGTAGGAGTAGTGATAATAGCAGTAGTAGCAATTGTAGGAGAAGTAGCTATTGTAGTTGTAGTTTTTGTAGCAGCAGCAGAAGTAGTAGTTGTAGTATTAGTGGTAATATTAGTAGTAGCAGCAGTAGCAATAGTAGCAAAAGTAGTAGTAGTAGAAGTAGTAGTAGTTGTAGTCGTGGCAGCAGTGGTAGCAATAGCAGTAGCAGTAGATGTTGCTGAAGTAGCAGTAGTTGTTGTTGTAGTAGTAGCAGTAGTAGTAGCAACTGCAGAACTTGTAGAAGTAGTAGCAATAGCCGCAGCAGCAGTGGTGGCAGTAATTGTACTAGAAGTAGTAGTAGTAGTAGTAGAAAGAGTAGTCGTAGTTGTTGTAGTAGTAGTAGTAGTGATATTAGCAGTAGTAATAGTATTAGTAACAGCAGTAGCAGCAGTAGTAGCAGTAGTAGTACTAGTCGTAGTAGTAGTAGAAGAAGTAGTAGTAGTAGTTGTAGTAATATTTGTGGCAATCATGGAAGTACTAGAAGTAGTAGCAGTAGTAGTAGCAGAAGTAGTAATAGCAACAATCGTAGCCATTGTATTAGTAGTAGTAGTATTAATAGTAGCAGCGGTACAAGGAGCAGGTGCAGTAGTAGTTGTAGCAGTTGCAGTTGTAGTAGCAGTAGTAGTAGGAGTAGTAGCAATAGTAGTAGGAGTATCATTAGTAAAAATAATAGCAGTGGTAGTCGTAGCTGGAGTAGTAGTAATAGTAGCTATAGGAGTAGAAGAAATAGAAGCAATAG
>RXID01016911.1:0-34560 GCA_005019695.1 Trichopus zeylanicus subsp. travancoricus
ACAACTACGAAGACTAGTACTTAACAACTATAAAGTCTACAACAACAGACAACTACTACTATAACAACAAATACTACTACTACTACTTTTGCTACTACAACAACTGCGTCTGTGACTTCTACTACTACTACTACTACTACAACCACAATTGCTACAGCTTCAAATGCAACAGCTCCTTTTACAACTTCTACTACTACTACTGTTACTACTACTATCACTACAATGCTGCTAGTACTTCAACTGCTACTAATACTACGACTACTACCATTTCTACTACTAATTAGTAGCAGGAGTAGTAGTAGTAGGAGTTGTAGTAGCAATAGTAGCAATAGTAATATGATAGTAGGAGTAGTAGTAGTTGTAGTAATAGTAGTAGTTGCTGTTGTTGTTATAATTTTAATAGTTGTAATAGTAGCAGTACTAGCAGCGGCAGTTGTAGTATTAGTAGTAGTAGGAGCAGTTGTAGTAGTTGTAGTTGTGGTAGTAGTGTGAATACCAGCAGTAGCTGGAGTTGTAGTAGTAGTAGCAGTAATAGTAGTAGTTGAAGTTGAAGAATTAGGGGTATCTGTAGTAGTAGTAGGAGCAGTTGTAGTAGTTGTAGTAGTGGTAGTAGTGTGAATACTAGTAGTAGCTGGAGTTGTAGTAGTAGTAGCAGTAATAGTAGTAGTTGAAGTTGAAGAATTAGGGGTATCTGTAGTAGTAGTAATAGTAGTAGAAGTAGTAGTAGTTATAGTTTTAGTGGTAGAAGTGGTGGTAGTTGTAGTAGTAGTACTAGAAGTACTAATAATAGTAGAAGCAGTTGTAGCCATAGCAGCAGCAGTAGCAGTAATAGTAATAGTTGTTGTTGTTGTTGTCGTAGTAGTAGTAGTAGCACAAGTACGAGTAGAAGTAGCAATTGTAGCATAGAAATAGTAGTAGTAGTGGAAGTAGTAGTAGTAGTAGTAGTCGTAGTAGTTGTAGTTAAAGTAATAGTAGCAGTAGCAGCAACAGTAGCAATGGCAGCTACAGTAGCTGTAGTAGTAGTAGCAACAACAACAACAGCAACAATAGTAGTAGTAGAAGTTGTTATTGTTGTTCTTCTTGTAGTAGTAGTAGAAGTTGTTATTGTTGTTCTTGTTGCAGTAGTAGTAGTAGTAGTTGTTGTTGTTGTACTACTAACAGTAGTAGGAGCAGCACCAATAATAGCAGTAGTAGTTGTTGTAGTAGTAGTTGGGGTTGCTACTACTACTACTACTATTATTGGTGCTGCTACTACTACTGTTACTAGTACAACAACAACTACTACTACTATTACTACTGCAACAAGAACAAGAACAACAACTTCTACTACTACTACAAGAAGAAGAACAACAACAACTTCTACTACTACTACAAGAAGAACAACAACAACAACTTCTACTACTACTATTGTTGCTGTTGTTGTTGTTTCTACTACTACTACAACTACTTCTTCTCCTATTGCTACAACTGCTACTACGACTATTGTTTCTACTAGTCCTACTACTACTTCTCCTACTACTACTGCTGCTACTACCACCACAACTACTACCGTTATTATTACTATTGCTACTATTGCTACAATGACTACTCCTATTTCTGCTACAACAACAACTACTACTACTAATACTACTACTACTATCATTACTGCTATAATTACTACTACTACTACTACAACTACTACAGCTATTATGACTACTAGTAATAGTACTAATACTCTTACAACTACTACTACTACTTTTGCTACTACGACTACTGCTACAACAACCACAACTATTGCTACTACTATTGTTACTATTACTGCTACCCCTACTATTGCAACTAAAACTATTACTACTTATGCTGCTACTACAACTACTACAACAGCTGCTGCTGCTACTACTATTACTGCTACTGCGACTAGTTTTGCTACTAATGCTGCTAAGAACGCTACTTGCACAACTACTACACCTAGTGCTGCAACTAATACTGGTTTCCACAGTGACGACTCCTACTACAACAACAATAACTACTACTACTACTATTAAGACTACTACTTATACTACAGTGACAACTACTATTACAATTAAAACTGCTGCTACTACTAACTCTACTAGCACAACAACTACTACTACTACTATAGCAACTACTGCTACTATTGCTACTACTGCTTCCGCTACTACTACTACTACTACTACTACTATTATTGCTATTAATATGGCTACTACTCCAAGAACAACTATTACTACAATTATCAGTACTGCTACTCTTCAACTACTACTTCTAGCCTATAACTACTACTACTATGCACTGCAACTGCTATTGCTACTACTACCACTACTACTACTACTTCTGCGACTGCACTGCTTCTTCTACTACTACTACTACTCCTACTACTTCTACGCCTACACCTACTATTAATACAACTCCTACTGCTACGGCTACTACTTCTACTACTACGACTACTACTACAACAACAACTACTACTACTGCTACTGCAACTACAACAATAACTACTACTACTACAATTGCTACTACTATTACGACTAATACTAGTACTACCTCCACCACTACTATTCCTGTTGATGTTGCTGCTACCGTTGCTGCTACTACTGTTGCTATTGTTGTTGCTGTGAGAACTACTACTACTACTTCTTCACAAACTACTACTACTAGTGCTACCATTACTACTTCTAGTACTACAACAACTGCTACTACTAGTACTACTGCTGCTGCTGCTGCTACTACTACTACTACCACTACTACGACGGCTACTACTAATACAGCTACTAATATAACTATTATTGTTGATGCTGCTGCTACTACTACTACGACTCCTACTACACCTCCAGCTATTACTACTACTACTGCTACTACTCCTAACTATCCTTCTACTACTACTACTACCATCGCTACTAGTTCTCCTACTACAAATATTATTACTTCTGCCACTGCTACAACTAGCACAACTACTACTAATACTTCTGCTATTGCTACTACTACTACTAGTACTACTACTACTACTACTAATACAACTACTTCTCCTACTCCTACTAGCACTACTACTACTACTACTACTACAACTACTACTAAAACTACTACTACTACTTCTATGACTACTATTATTGCTATTGTTGTTGTTGGTACAACTACAACTACTACTACCAGTACTACTAATACTACCACTAATATTATTATTACTACTACTACATCTACTACTACAACAACAACAACAACTACTGCCACTACTGCTACTACTACTCCTATAACTACTATTGAAACTACTACTGCTACTTCTACTACAAATGCTGCTGCTACTGCTATTGTTGCATCTACTACAACTGCTACTACTAGTACTACTAATACAACCACAAATATTATTATTACTACTACTACTACTACAACAACTACTACTACTAAAACTACTACTACTACCACAACTACTTCTACCACAACTACTACTACTGCTACTATTACTCCTAACACTCCAATTACAATGACCACCACCACTTCTACTACTTGTACTATTAGTACGACTGCGACTAATACTGCTGGTACTTCTACTGCTACTCCTACTACAGGTAGCAGCAATAGTAGCAATGTTACTGGTATCGATAGCAACAGTATCAGGAGTTGTAGTAGTAGCCGTAGTAGCAGAAGTAGCGACAGTATCAGTAGTAGTAGAAGTAGTAATAGTGGTAGTGGTAGTAGTAGCAACTGTAGTAATCGTAGTAGTAGGAGTTGTAGTAGCAGTGGGAAAAGTAGTAGCAATAGTAGTAGTAGTAGCAGAAGCAGCAGTTGCAGTTATAGTAGTAGTAGCGGTAACAGTAGTAGAAACAGTAGTAGTAGCAGCAATAGTAGCAGGAGCAGTAGCAGTAGTAGTAGTTATTGTAGTAGTAGTAGTAGTAGTAGTAGTAGTAGTACAACACAACTACTATAACTAGTACAACAAACACCACCACTACTACTACTGTTGTTGCTACTGCTGCTATTACCATCGCTACCACACCGACTACTACAACTACTGCTATTTCCACTTCTGCTTCTACTACCACTACTACTACTACAATTGCAACAATTGTTACTACTACTGCTACCACTACTATAACTACAAATATTACTTCAAGTACTTCAACAACTACGACAACAACTTCTACTACTGCAGCAGCAACAACAACAACAACAACAACAACTAGCATTATTATTACCACTACCACTCCTGGTAATACTACTACTCTACTTTTGTTACTACTACTACTACTACAACTGCTACAGAAGCCACTAGTACTGCTCCTACTACATCTTCTACAACTGCAACTACAACTACCCCTACTTTGACTACCACTACTACGACTACCGCTGTACTACTGCTTGTACTTCTTCTGCTACTACTACAACTATTTCTACTATTACTCCAACTACAGTTGCTACTAGGACCACTCCTACGAATACTACAACTAATGCTACTACTACTATAGCTCCTACTGCTACTACTACTACTACTACACTAGCTACTTCTACCACTACTATAGATACTACTATTACTGCTAGTACTGCTACTACAGCTACTGCTACAACCATTGCTGCCACTACTGCTACTACTACTACTGCTACTACTTATAGTAATATTGCTACTACTACTATTACTACTAGTCTTACTTCTACTACAAATTTTCGAACTACAACTATTTTTGCTGCTACTAATGCTGCAACTGCTATAGCTACTACTCATACTACTACTACTACTACTACTACTATTCGGTCTAGTGTACTTCTATTACTACTACTACTACTACTACTACTACTACTACTACTATTACTACAATGGCCACCACTACTATCTCTACTACAACTGATGCTGCTACTATAGTTACTACTATTACAACAACAAGTACTACTACTACTACTACTTCTACTACTACTTTTTCTCCCGCAACATAAACTAATAATACTACCACAACTACTACTATTGCTGCTACTACAGCAACTACTGCTATTCCTATTACAACTACGACTATTGCTGCCACTAATAATGATACTACTACTACTCATCTTGCTACTCCTGCCACTTCCATTACTGCTACGACTACTACTGCTAGTAATAGTACTACTTTAACGTCCACTTCTACTACTACTACTACTACTAGCACTACTACTTCTCCCACAACTAGAACTACTACTAGTACTACTCCTGCTGGCACTATTGTTACTACTACTACTACTGCTGCTGCTCCTCCTCCTACTACTACTCCAACTACTGCTCATGCAACTATAGCTACTGCTACTACTACTGCTACTACGACTGCTACTACTGCTACTGCTACTACAACCACTACTGCTACTACTACAACTACTGCTGCTATTACTACCTCTACTACTGCTTGTTCTTAAACTGCTACAATTACTACTACTACTACTGCTCTAGCAACTACTACTATTATTGCTGCTACTACAGCTACTACTGCTACTACTGCTACTATTGCTGCTACTGCTACTACTGCTACTACTGCTACTATCATTACTACTACTACTATGACTACTACTAATATTAGTACTACTACTACTACTACACAACAACTACTTGTGCTAATACTATAGCTGCTACTACTACTACAACAACAACTACTACTACTACTGACACTACTGCTACTACTACTACAACAACTACTACTACTACTATGACTACTACTAATATTAGTACTACTACTACTACTACCACAAATACTCCTACTACTACTACTACTGCTGCTACTGCTACTGCTGACCCTACTGCTACTTCTACCACTACAACTACTACTGCAACTGTTGTTGCTATTACTACTACTACTAGTACTACTACTACAACTACTGTGGTAGTTTCTATTGCAACTACTACTACTACTAGTACTAATGCTGCTACTACTTCTACTATAGTTAGTGTTGTTTCTACTGCTACGACTACTGCTACTACTGCAGTAGCTACTACTTCGGCTACTATTACTACTACTACTACTACTACTACCTCTACTGCCATAGAATAGCTACTACTGCCAGTGATACTACTCCTACAACTAATGCTACTACTACTATTAATACTACTACTGCTTCTGAAACTACCTCCACAAGTATGACAACTAACTACTACTGCTACTACGGATTCTACTAATAGTAATACTACTACTAATGCCACTAGTATCACTACTACTGCTATTGCTACTATGGATGCTGCTGCTACTACTACTCCTACTACTACTGCAACAATAACTACTACTGCTACAACAACAAATGCTATTGCTGCTACTATGACTATTACTACTGCTACTACTGCTACTACTACTGTACTACTACTATCATTGCTACCGCTACTACTACTGCTACTGCAACTACTACTTTTGTTACTACTAATACTTCTACTACTCCTACTACTAACCCTCCTTCTACTACTATTGCCATTGCTACTACTACTTCTGCTACTACAGTTATTACAACTACTTCCCCTAATTATACTACTTCTGCAACTACTACAGCTATGGCTACTACTGCTTCTACAACAACAAGTACTACCGCAGGTACCACAACAACTACTTCTGCTAATACTATGCCTGCTAATACTACTATAACGACAACTACTACTACTACTGCTGCTAATACTACAACTACTACTATGACTACTACTACTACTACTTATACTACTAGTACTACTATTACTACTATTAATATTACTAGAAGAACTACTACTTCTACTACTCCTACAACTACCATTTCATGAACTACTACTACTAGTCCTCCTGCTCCTCCTTCTACTGCTACTACAACTACAACTATTGCTATTACTATTGCTACTATAACTACCACTCCTCCTCCTACTACTACTACTGCTATTATTACTACTACTACAACAAATACTACTTTTTCTACTATAACTACTACTGCTCCTGTTGTTGCTACTACAACTATAGCTACTTTGACTACTACTTCCGCACTATTATTTCTATTACCACTACCACTGCTACTGCTATTATTACTGAAAATGTTACTACAGCAACTACTCCTACCCTGACTCCACTACAACTGCTAAGACTACAACTATGACTACTATTGCTAGTACTACTACTACTGCTACTTCTGCTACAAATACTATTGCTACTCATACTTCTACTACTACAACTACTTCTACTGCCACTACTACTACAACTGTTACTACTACTTCTCACATTACCACTACTTCAGCTACTACTATTTCTACTATTACTGCTACTGCTAATATACTACTACTAATAATACCTATATGACTACTTCTGCTATTGCTGCTACAGCTACTACGGGTACCACTGCTACTACTGCTGCTACTACTACTAGTACAACTTCTACTACTCCTACTGCTACTAGCACTCCCACTACTACTACTACTACTACTACTATTGTTGCTGCTACTACAACTACTACTTCTACAACAACTACTACAACTACTACTAGTACTATTACAACTGCTATTGCGGCTAATGTACTATTACTTCTACTAGTACTAGTACTACAACTACTGCTACAACTACTCCTAGTCATACCACTATTACTACTACTACTACGACTACTACTACTATTACTACTACATCTACTGCTACTACTACTACCTCTACTTCTACGAGTACAGCTACTGCTGCTGGTACTACTACTACTATCACTACTATTACTATGGCACCGACTGCTGCTGCGACTACCACTACGACTATGAGTGCTACTGCTACTGCTACTTCTACTTCTACTACAACAACTACTGCTACTACTACTATTCCTGCTACACCTACTACTACTACTACTACTACTACTACAGCGGCTACGACTACTACTACTAGTAATACTACTACTAATATTACTACTACTCTTGCTACTTCTACCCATGCTACTGCTATAGCTACCGCTACTACTAAGACTTCTACTACTGCTACTGTTGTTGCTGCTACTACTACTGCAACAGGTACTAATATTACTACTTCTACTGCTACACCACTCATAATACTAACCACTACTTCTACTACTAAAAACTACTACCACTGCTACTACCATTACTACGGCTACTACTGTGACTGCTACTAACTGCAGCTACTACTACTTCTACTACATCTCTTCTGCTACTACGACAACAAAAGCTACGGCTTCTCCTGCAGCCACTATTGCCTCTACTACTGCTACTACTACCACTACTGCTACTGCTACTACTACTATTACTACTACAATAGTTGCTACTACCATTACTACTACAACTACTGCTACTACCACTGCAACTTCTACTACTACTGCTACTTCTACTACTACAACTTCTACTTCGACTACTGCTATTATCGCTACAACCACTACTACTACTACTACTACTACTTGTAGAACTACCACTTCTCATACTACTAGTAATACTGCTACTGCAGCTACTTCAACTACTACTGCTACTAATATTACGGCTATTGCTACTACTACTACACCTACTACTACTACTATGTTTACTACTCCTTCTACTACTATGTCTACTACTACTTCTACTAATACTACTACTGCTAATACTACTGCCACTGCTAGTATTGCTTTCACTACTGCTACTCGTGCTACTATGACTACTACTACTTCTGCTGCTGCTACTACTTCTACAACTATAATTTTTACTACTACTACTATTGCTACTACTCTACCCCTACAACTATTGCAACTACCGCTAATACTACTACTTGCTACAACTGCTGCGCCTGCTACTACTACCACACCTACTATAGCTTCCACAACTACTACCACTACTACTACTAATACTAATACTAATCCTTCTGCTACTACTATTGCTACTACTACTACTATTACCTCAAATGCTACTACTACTATTGCTACTACTACTACAACTACTTCTACTAGTTCTTCTACCATTATGACTACTACTACTAGTATGACTACTAGTACGACTACACTACTACTAACACTACTACTACAACTACAATTGTTCCCATTACTCCTATTACTACTAGCACAACTACTGTACTGCTACTACTATAGCTACTTATGATACTACTACCACTGTTACCACTTCTTTTTCTACTATTGTTGCGGCTACTACTACAGCTACGACTATTAGAACCATTATTACTACTACTACTGCTACTATAGCTATTGGTACTACTAAGACTACTACTATAGCTAATACTGCTACAACTGCTATAACTAGTGCTGGCATCATTGCTACTAGTATTGCTACTCCAACTACTGCAACTGCCACCACTACTACTACTACAGCTACTACTGCTACTGCTGCTGCAATAAGTACTGCTACAACTACCATAATTACTATTACTACTACTACTACTCCTACAACTACTACTATTACTTACTACTACTATTACTACTACTTCTATTGCTACAAAAATTACTACTACTAATATTACTACTATTACTACTACTATTACTGCTACTACTATTACTACTACTACGACTACTTCTCCTGCTAACACAACTGCTGCTACTTCAACTACTACTACTACACTACTACTACTTCTAACATAACTACCACTACTACTACCACAGCTACTTTTGTTACTACTACTACTGTTACTATTGCTATTACTTCCAATACTACAAAAACTACTGCTACTGCTGCTACTACTACAGCGACTGCTGCTACTACTACTTTTATTACAACTACTACTTCTACTAACACTACAACTACTACTACTAGTAGTATTACTACAACTTCTACTATAAGTGCTGCTACTACCCTTACTACAACTGCTACAACTATTACCACCACTACTACTATTATTACTATTGCTATTACTATTGCTACTACTACTATTACTGCTATTACTACTACTACTTCTACTACTACTATTACTACTACTGCTACAACAACAACTACTACTACTAATACTACTACTACTACAATTACTACTACTGCTTCTCCTACAATAACAACTACTACTAATTATCCTACTACTACTCCTCCTCCTACTACTACTGCTGCTGCTACTACATCTATTACCCCTGCTACTTCTACAACTGCAACTATTACTACTACTACTACCGCTTCAATGACAATAACAACTTCTACTACTACTACTGCTGCTGTTGCTACTACTATTACTACTACTACTACTACTACAACTAGTACTACTCCATCAACTACTACTAGTACTATTATAAATTCAACTACTACTACTACTAGTCCAACTACAACTATTGCTGCTATGGCTACTACAGCAACTACTACGACTACTGCTACTATAGCTCCTACAACTACTGCTTCTACTAATATTACTACAGCTACTATTGTTATTGCTACAACAACCACTACTACTACTTCCACTACTAATGCTAGTATTGCAACTATCGCTGTTACCCCTACTACCCTAACTGCTACTACTAGTACTGATACTACTATTGCTACTGCTACTACCACTACGACTACTACTGCTACTACTACTACTACTTCTGGTACTACTATTACTACTTCTGGTACTACTACTGCTACTACTACCACTACTATTACTACTACTGATACTACTACTACTGCTACTACTATTGCTAGTATTACTTCTTCTACTCCTACTACTACTGCTGCTACAGCTGCTACTACTATGACTGCCACACAACTACTACTATTGTCGTTGTCGCTACTACTACTACTATTACTACAATTGATGCTAAAATGGCTATTACTACTACTAGCACTGCTACTGCTGCTACAATAATAACTAATACTATTGCTAGTACAACTACTAGTACTACTACTTTTCCTGCTACTATTACTACTGTGCTGCTACTACTATTGCTATGACTATTTCTACTACTTCTACTACTGTTACCGCTACTACTATGACTACTACTTTTACTACAACTGCTACAACTATTGCTACTTCTACTATTACTACTACCACTACTACTACTTCTACTATAACTCTATTACTATGGCAACTACTACTACTATTATGGCAACTACAGCTACTACTACTATTGTTGCTACTACTACTACTACGGCTACTGCTACTACTACTACTATTGCTACTACCATTTCTACCACTATTTCTACTAGTATTACATCTACTTCTACTACTGCTATCACTACTACTACTACCATTATTGTTGCTGCTACTACTATTGCTGCTACTACTACTCAACCTAATACTGCTTGAGCAACTACTGCTACTACTACTACTTCTACTACTACTGCTACAACAACTACTTCTAGTACTACTATTATAGCTACTACTACTACAGTCGCAACTGCCAGAATTGTGACTACTACTCCTACTTCTGCAACTACTGCTAATATTGCTACTACAACCCCAACTACAACTGCTACTGACATTACTACTATTGCTACTACTACCACTACAACTACTACTACCACTACGACTACTACTACTACTACTATAGGAAGAGGAGGAGTAGTAGTAGTAGTAGTGGTAGCAGTAGAAGTAGTAGTAGTGGTAGTCGAGTAGTAGTAGAAGTAGTAGTAGTCGCAATTGTAATAGTAGTAGTAGTTGTTGTAGTAGTCACACTAGTAGAAGTAGTGGACGTAGCAGTACTAGTGGTAGCAATAGTAGATGTAATAGTATTAGTATTATTCATTGTTGTTGTTATTTTAGTAGAAGTTGTAGTAGAAGTTATAGTTGTAGTAGTAGTAGTTTTTGTTGTTGTTATTATTGCTGTAGCTATTATAGCAGTCATAGTAGTAGTTGTATCATGAGTGGTAAGAGTATTAGCAGTAATAGTCATAGTACTAGCAATAGTAGTTGTAGCAGTAGTTGGAGCAGAAGTCATAGTAGCAGTAGTAGAAGTAATAGTATTTGGAATAGTAATAGGAGTAGTAGAAGTAGTAGTATTTGTCGCAGCAGTAGCAGCATCAGTAGTAGTAGTTGTGGTAGTGGTGGTGGTAGTAGTAGTAGTAGTAGTAGTAGTAGTAGTAGCAGTAGTAGTGGTTAGCAGCCGATGTAGTGGTATAAGACGTAGAAGTAGGAGTATTAGTAGTCGCAGTGCTAGTAGTAGTTGTAGTTATCATAGTAGTAGTAGGAGAAGGAGGAGGAGTAGTAGTAGTAGTAGTAATAGTCGTAGTAGTAGTAGTAGTAGTAATTGTAGTAGCAGTAGTAATAGCTATAGTATTTGGAGTGGTAGTCATAGTAGCAATAGTACTAGTAGTTGTAGTAATAGTTGTATTATTTGGAGGAGTAGTAGTTATAGTAGTAGTACTAGTAGCTGTAGCAGTTATGGTTGTATTAATGGTAGTACTCGTGGTAGTTGTAGTAGTTGTAGCAATGGTAGTAGTAATGGTATTAGTTGTGGTAATAGAAGTAGTAGTACGAGTAGTAGAAGTTGTAGTAGTAGTAGTCGTAGTGCTAGTAGTAGTTGTAGTAGTCATAGTAGTAGTAGGAGAAAGGGGAGTAGTAGTAGTAGTAGTAGTAGTAATTGTAGTAGCAGTAGTAATAGCTGTAGTATTTGGAGTCGTAGTCGTAGTAGCAATAGTAGTAGTTGTTGTAGTAGTAGTTGTATTATTAGGAGGAGTAGTAGTTATAGTAGTAGTAGTAGTAGCTGTAGTAGTTATGGTTGTAGTAATGGTAGTACTCGTGGTAGTTGTAGTAGTTGTAGCAATGGTAGTAGTAATGGTATTAGTTGTGGTAATAGCTTTAGTAGTACGAGTAGTAGAAGTTGTAGTAGTATTGGAGGTAGTAGCAGTAGTAGTTGTAGCAATAGTAGTAGTTGGTCTATTAATGTTAGCAATAGTTGTAATAGTTGTAGTAGTAGTAGCAGAAGTAGTAGTTATTGTAGAAGTAGTAGTAGTAGTAATAGTAATAATAGTAGTGGTTGTAGCAGCAATAGGAGTAGTAGTAATTCGAGTAGCAAAATTAATAGTAGGTGTAGTTTAAGGAGTAGGAGTTGGTGTATGAGCAATTGTAGTAGCAATTGCACTAGTACTTATAATAGTTATAGCACTAGTAATAGTAGGCAGAGGAGGAGTAGTAGTAGTCTCAACAATAGCACTAGTGATAGTAATAGCAGTAGCAGTAGTAGTTGTAGTAGTAAAAGGAATAGTAGCACTAGTAGCAATATCAGCAGCTACAGCAGCACTAGTGGTAGAAGTAGTTGTAGTAGTAGTGATCCAAATAGTTGTGCTAGTTGCAGTGGTAATAGAAGTTGGTGTAGGAGTAGGGGTAGTAGCAGGAGTGTTAGTTGTAGTAAAAGTAGTAGTAGGCGTAGTACTAGTAGTAGTAGTAGGAGTAGTAGGTGTAGTAATAGAAGTAGTAGCAGCCGTAGTAGTAATAGCTTGTAGAAATAGTAGCAGTAGTGGCAATTGCAGTAGTGGTAATAGCAGTAGCAATAGTAGTAGCTGTAGTAATGGCAATAGTAGGAGAATTAGCTGTAGTAGTAGTAGTAGTAGTAGTACTAGTAGTACTAGTAGTAGTAATAGTTGTAGAAGTAGTAGTAGCAATCATAGAAGTAATAGTTGTAGTAGTAATAGCAGTCATAGTTTTAGTTGTATTTGTAGTAATAGGTGTGGTAGTAGTAGTACTAGTAGTAGCAATAGTAGTAGTAGTTTTTGTTGTTGTTGTCGTAGTAGTAGTGGCAGCAGCAACAGTAACAGTAGCAGCAGTAGTAGTAGTAGTAAAAGTAGAAGTTGTTGCAGTGGGAGTTGTAGTAGTATTAAAAGTAGTAGTAGGAGTAGATGTAGAAGTTGTAGTAGTAGTAGTAGTAGCAGTAGTAGTTGTAGTAGTTGAAGTACTAGTAGTAGTTGTAGTAGAAGCGCTAGTAATAGTAATAGTAGGAGTTGCAGCCATAGTAGCACCAGTAGTACTACTTATTATAGTCGTCATAGTAGTAGAAGTAGTAGCAGTACTAACAGTAGAAGGAGAAGAAGTTATAGCAGCAACAGTAGCAACAGTAGTAGTACTAGTAGAAGAAGTAGAAATAGTAGTAGGATTAGAAGTTGCTATACTAGTAGTTGTTGAAGTAGCAGTAGAAGTAGTGGTGGTGGTAGTAGTAGTCGTAGTACTAGAAGTAGTTATTGTAATAGGAGTTGGTGTAGGAGTAGTAGTAGTACTAGTAGCATTAGTAAAAGTAGTAGTAGTATTAGAAGTTGTTGTACTAGTAGTTGTAGGAGTAGCAATACAAGTAGTACTAGTAGTAGTAGTAGTAGTAGTAGTAATAGGAGTTGGTGTAGGAGTAGGGGTAATAGTAGGAGAAACGGTAGTAGTAGTAGTAGTAGTAGTAGTAGTGGGAGTAGGAGTAGAAGTAGAGGTAGTAGGTGTAGTAGCTGTAATAGTTGAACTAGACGTAGTAGCTCGAGTAGTAGTAGTAGTAGTAGCAGCAGCAGTAGTAGTAGTAGTGGTAGTAGCAGTACTAGTCATAGTAATAGTAGAAGTAATAACATGAGTAATAGTGACAGTAGGGGTTGTAATTGTAGTAGTTATTGTACTAGTAGTAATAGTAGTCGAAGTACTTGTAGTAATAGTAGTAGCAATATTAGTAGGAACAGTACTAGTAGTAGTAGTAGTAGTAGTGTTAGTAGATATAGGTGTAGTAGTAGTAGTTGTTGATGTAGCAATAGTAGTGGTGGTAGTAGTAGTAGTAGTAGTAGTTGCAGTAGTAGTAGTTGTAGTAGTAGTAGAATTGTAGTAGTAGTTGTTGTACTAGTTGTAGTAGTAGTGGTAGTTATAGAAGTAGTTGGAAGAGGAGCCGTAGTAGTTGTTGTTGTACTAGTAGAATTAGTAGTAGTAGTAGTATTAGCAATAGCAGCAGCAGTAGTGGTAGTAGTACTATTAGTAGTAGTAAAAGTAGTTGTAGTAGTGGCAGTGCAAGTATTAGTAGTAGTAGCATTAGTAGTAGTAGTTGTTGTTGTAATAGGAGTTGGTGTAGGCCTAGGGGTAGTAGTAGGAGCTGTGGTAGTAGTAGTAGTAGAAGTAGTAGGTGTAGTAGGGAGTAGTACAAGTAGCAATAGAAATATTATCTATAGTTGCAGTAATAATAGGAGCAGTATTACTTGGAGTTGCAGCAGTAGTTAGTAGTAGTTGTTGTAGAAGTAGGAGTAGTAGCCGGAGTGGCAATAGTAGCAGCAGCTATAGTAGCATTAGTAGTAGTAGTAGGAGTAGAAGTAGTTATAATAGTAGTTGTAGTAGTAGTAGTACAAATAGTAGCAATAGTAATAGTAGTAATTGGAGTAGGTGTAGGAGTAGGGGTAGTAGTAGAAGCCTTACTCGTAGTAATAGTAGTAGGGGGAGTAGTAGTTGTAGTTGGAGGTGGAGTAGTAAGAGTAGTAATAGAAGTAGTAGCAGTAGTAGTCGGAATAGCCATAGAAGTAGTAGTAGTAGCAGTGGCAGTAGTGGTAGTAGGAGTAGTAATCGCAATAGTAGGAGTAGTGGTCGTAGTATTAGTAGTAGTAGTAATTGGAGTAGGTGTAGGAGTAGGGGTAGGAGTAACTATAGAAGTAGTAGCAGTAGTAGTTGTAATAGCAGTAGTGACAGTAATAATAGTAGTTGTAGTAGCAGAAGTAGAAGTAGCAGTAGTAATAATAGTAGTCGTAGTAGCAGCAGCAGTAGTAGTAGCGATAGTAGCTAGTAGCAGTAGTAGTAGTAGCAGCAATAGTAGCAAAAGGAGTAGTAGAAGCAGTAGCAATAGCTGCCGCAGCAGCAGCAGCAACAACCATAGTAGTAGTAGTAGTAGTAGTAGTAGTAGTAGTAGTAGTAGTAGTAGTAGTAGCAGAAGTAGTAGTAGTAGTAGTAGTAGTAGTAGTAGTAGTAGTAGTAGTAGTAGTATTAGTAGTAGTAGTAGTAGTAGTAGTAGTAGTAGTAGTAGTAGTAGTAGTAGGTGAAGTAGTAGTAGTAGTAGTATTAGCAGTAGTACTAGAAGTAGCTGCAATAGCAGTAGTGTTAGCAAAAGTAGCAGTAGCTGTAGTAGCAGTATAGTGTAGTAGTAGTATTAAAACTAGAAGCTTATTTGCAGCAATAGCGCATTAGTAGAAGTAGCAGTAGTAGCTATAGTAGCAGCAGTAGCAACAATAGTAGTAGTAGTCTTAGTACAAGAGAAGTAGTAGTAGCAGCTTTCGAAGTAGTAGTAGTTGTAGTAGTAGTAGTAGTAGTAGCAGTAGATGTAGTAGTAGTAGCAGTAGTCACAGTAGTAGAAGTAATAGCAAAAGCTGTAGTAGTCGTAGTAGTAGGAGTCAGAGTAGTAGTAGTTGTAGTAATAACAAAAGTAGTAATAGGAGCAGCAGCTGTAGTAGCAGTAGCAATAGAAATAATAATAATAGTAGTAGTGGTCATAGGAGTTGTGCCAGTAGTAGTAGCAGTGGTAGCCGTAGTAGTTGTCACAGTAGCAGTAGTTGTAGTAGAGGTAGTAGTAGAAGTAGTAGAAGTAATACTGGCAGTAATAGTAGTAGTATTAGTAGTAGTAGCGATGGTGGTTGTAGGAGTATGAGTAGTAGTAGTAGTATTACTAGTAGTCGTAATAGTATTAGTAGTAGTAGTAGCATTTGTAGTAATAATAGTATTAGTAGTAGTTGTAGTAGTAGCAGCAGTAGTAGTGGTATTAGTAGTAGTAGTACTAGTATAGTAGTGGTAGTAGTAGAAGTTGCAGTGGAAGTACTAGCAGTATTTACAGTAGTGGCGTTGTTTTAGGAGTAGTAGTTTTTGTTATAGTGCTAGTTGTAGTATTAGTGAAGTAGTAGTAGATGTAGTAGTAGTTGTAGAAGTAGTAGTAGTAATAGAAGTAGTTGTAGTTGTTGCAGTAGTAGTAGTAGTAGTTATAGTAGTAGTAATTGTTGTTATAGCATTAGCAGAAGCAGCAGTGATAGTAGTAGTTGCAGTAGCAGTAGCAATAGTTGTAGTAGTAGCAGTAGTAATAACAGTAGTAATAGCAGAAATAGTACTAGTATTTTAGTTGTCATAGGAGTGGTAGTAGTAGAAGCAGCAGCAGTAGTAATTGTAGTATTAGTTGTAATAGTAGGAGTAGTAGTAGTAGGAGTTGGTGTACGAGTAGTATTAGTAGTAGTAGTAGTAGTAGTGATACTAGTAGTAGTAGTAGCAGCAGAACGAGTAAGAGTTGGAGTAGGTGTAGGTGCAGGAGTAGGAGTAGTTGTAGTTGTAGTAACATCAATAGTAATAATAGTATTAGTAGTAGTAGTAGTAGAGTTAGTTGCTGCTGCAGTAGAAGCAGCAACTATATTAGTTGCTGCAGATGTAGTAGTAATAGCAGTAGGAGTTCGAGTGGCCATAGCAGTGGTGGTTTTATGAGTAGTAGTAGAAGTAGCAATAGTAGGAGTAGGAGTAGTAGTAGTACTAGAAGTAGTAGTAGTAGTAACAGTAGTAGTAGTTGTTGTTGTAGTTGTAGTGGTAGTAGTAGCAGCAACAACAACAAAAGTAGCAGTAGTACTCGTAGTCCTAGTAGTAGTGTTAGTAATAGTGGTATTAGTAGTAGTAGTAGCAGTTGTGGTAGCAGTTGTACTAGTAATAGAAGCAGTAGTAGTAATAGTAGCAATAGTTGTCGCCGCAGCAGCAGCAGTAGTATTAATAATTGGAGTAGTAGTAGTTGTAGCGGTAGTAGGAGTAGTAGTTGTTGTAGCGGTAGTAGGAGTAGTAGTAGGAATAGGAATAGGTATAGGAGTAGTAGTCAGAGTACAAGTAGTAGTAGTAGTAGTAGGAGTAGGAGTAGTAGTTATTGTTGTAGTTGTAGAAGTAGGCATAGTTGTAATAGTAATAGTAGTAGTAGTAGTTGGAGGAGTATTAGTAAGAGTAGTAGGAGTATTAGTAACTGTAGTAGTGGTACTTGCAGTCGGAGTAGGAGTAGGAGTAGTTGCAATAGGAGGAGTAGTATTACTAGTCATAGTAGTAATAGTTATAGGAGTAGAAGCAGAAGTTGTAGTAGTAGCAGTAGGAGTAGTAGTAGTAGGACAAGTAGCTTAGTAGTAGTAGTAGTAGTAGCAATAGGAGTAGTAGAAGTAGTAGCAATAGGTGTAGTAGCAGCAGCAGCAGCAGTTGTAGTTGTGGTAGTAGAAGTAGTAATAGTACTAGTAGTAGTAGTAGAATAAGGAGTAGGAGTAGTAGTCAAAGTAGTAATGGTAGTAGCAGTAGTTGTGGCAGTAGTAGTAGTAGTAGCAGAAGGAGTTTTAGTAGTAGTTGTTATAGTACTAGTAGTGGCAGTAGTAGTAGTAGTTGTAGTACTAGTAGTGGCAGTAGTAGTTGTAGGAGTGAAAGTTGTAGTAGTTGTAATAGCAGTAGGAATGGTAGTCGCAGTAGTAGTGGTAGTAGTTGTTGTTGTTGTTGTGGTAGTAGTAGTAGTAGTAGTCATAGTAGTATTTAGAGTAGCAGCAGTAGTTTAGCAGCAGTAGTAGCTATAGCAGCCAGCCGCAGCAGCAGTAGTAGTAGTAGGAGGAGGAGGAGCAATAGGTGTAGGCGGAGTAGTAGTAGTAGGTGTAGTAATTGTTGGAGTATTTGTAGTAGAAGTTGGATTAGAAATAGCAGTAGGAGTTGGAGTAAGTGTAGTTGTACTAGTAGAAGTTGTAGTAGAAGTAGTAGTGGAACTAGGTGAAGGTGTAGTAGTAGCTGAAGTAGGAGCAGGAGCTACATTAGTAGAAGCAGTAGTAGTAGTAGTTATAGTAGTTGTAATAGAAGTAGTAGTAATATAAGTATTAGCTGTAGTAGTAGTAGAAACAACAACAAGAACAGAAGTAGTAGCAGCAACAATAGTAGTAGTTGTAGTAGTAGTAGTAGAAGTTGGAGTCTGAGTATTTGTAGTAGTAGTAGTAGAAGTTGGAGTCTGAGTAGTTGTAGCAGTAGTAGGAGTCTGAGTAGTTGTAGTAGTAGAAGGATGAGCAGTAGGAGTAGAAGTTGTCATAGCAGCAATAGTAGTAGTAGTTATTGTAGCAATAGTAACAATAGTGTTTGCAATTATACTAGCAACAGTAGCAATAGTAGTAGTTGTAGCGAAAGTATTAGTAGTAGTAATAGTAGTGGTAGTAATTATATAAGTAATAGTAGTAACAGTTGTAGAAGTACCAATAGTAGTAGTAGCAGAAATAGTAGTAGTAGTTGTTATAATAGTCATAGTAGTAGTAGTAGGATTTCGTGTAGGAGTAGTAGTTGGAGTTGTAGTACTAGTTGTGCTAGGAGTTGCAGTAGTAGTGGTAGTAGTAGCAGCAGTAGTCGTAGTAGGCATATTCGCATTTGTAGCAATAGTGGAAGTAGTAGTAGTAGTAATAATAGTAGTAGCTGTAATTGTAGTAGTGGTAGTTGTCATAGTAGAAGTTTGGCCGTGTGACAGTAGTCATAGTAGTAGTAGTAGTAGTAGTAGTAGCACTAGTAGTAGTAGTAGTATTAGCAGTAAAAGTAGTGTTAGTAATAGTCATTATAGTAGTAGTGGTGTTAATAGTAGTAGTAGTTGTTGTTGTAGAAGGAGTGGTGGTAGTAGTAGTAGCAATAGTAGTAGTAGCAGTAGTAGTAGTAGTAATAGTAGTTACAGTAGTAGTAGTAATAATAGTGGCAGTAGTAGTAGTAGTACTAGTAGTATTAGTAGTAGTAGTAGTAAAAATAGAAGTAGGAGCAGTTGAAGTAGTAGTACAAGTAGTAGAAAAAGTACTAGTAGTAGTAGAAATAGTAGAAATGGTAGCAGTAGTACTAGTAGTAGCAGTAGGAGCGCAGTAGTAGTAGTGACGTGTAGTAGAAGATAGAAGTTGTAGTTTTTAGCCGTAGTTCGTCATAGTTGCAGTAGTAGTTGTTGCAGTAGTAGTAGTTGCAGTAATAGTAGTTGCTATAGTAGTTGTAGCTGTATCAGCACGAGCAACAGTAGTAGCAGTAGTGGTAGTAGTCGTTGTTGTAGTAGTATTAGTAGCCACAGTAGTAGTAGTCATAGCAGTAGTTGTAAGAGTACAAGCAGTAGTAGTAGTAGAGATAGTAGTAGTAGTAGTAGTTTTTGTAGTAGAAGTAGCAATAGTAGCAATAGCAGTAGTAATAGTTATTGTAGTTGTAATTGTAGTTGTAGTAGTATTAGTAGCAAAAGTATAGGTAGTGACAGTCATAGTAGTAATAGTTGCAGGAGTAGTAGTAGTAGTAGTCATAGTAGTAGTATTAGTTGTAACAGTAGTAGTAGAAGAGTAGCTGTCGTAGTAGTTGTAGCGGTAGTAGTACTAGTAGTAGCATTAGTAGTAGTGGTTACAGTTGTAGTAGCAGCAGCAGTAGTAGTAGTAGCAGTTGTAGCTATAGTATTAGGAGTAGGAATTGGAGTAGCGAACGTAGTAGTAGCAAAAGTAGTGTTAGTAATTGTAGCTATAGTAGTAGATCTAGCAGCCACAATAGTAGCGGTAGTAGTAATAGTTGGTGTAGCAGTAGTAGTTATTGTAGTGGTAGTATTAGCAGAACTTACAGTTGGACTAGTAGTAGGAGTGGAGGTTGGAGTTGGAGTTGTAGTAAAAGTTGTTGTAGTAGTAGTAGCAGTAGAAGTAGCAATAGTTATACCTATACCACCAATGGTGCTACTATTACTACTACTACTACTACTAGTATTGTTACTGCTACTACTACAGCTACTACTTCTACCACTACATCTACCACTAGTACTTCTCCAACTACAAGTACTCCGGCTACAATTGGTACTATTGCTACTGCTATTACTTCTACTATGACTACTGCTACTACTACTATCACTACTACTACCACTACAATAACTACTGCTACTGCTATTGCAGCTGCTGCTACCACTACAATTACGACTACTACTACTACTACTATTACTACTACTATTATTACTATAACTACTACTTCTGCTGCTGCTACTGCTACTTTTAGTACAACTTCTTTGAATACTATCGCCGAACTACTACTATACTTCCACGGCTGCTACTATTATTATTGCTACTAATACTGCTTCTACTACTACTACTACTATTACTACTACTACTACATTTGCTATTTATACTACTATTACTGCTACTGGAGTTGCTTCTGCTACTACTACTACTATTATTAATGCTACTCCTACTACTGCTGCTACTGCTGTTGCTGCTGCCACTACTACGACTACTATACCAACTTCTCCTACTACTATACCTACTTCTTCTACAACTGCTACAACTGCTACTACTACTAATACTTCTGTTGGTACTACTATTAATTCTCCTCCTACTACTACTACTGCAACCACTACTATGACTACCGTTATTATTACTTCTACTATTGTTGCTACCGCTACTACTACAACAACGACAACAACTACTACTACTACCCTTACTACAACAAGTATTGCTACTACTACTACTTATGCTATTTTAAATACTACTCCTATTACTGCAACTACTACTACTTCCACTACTAATACTACTACTGCCACAACTACTGCTACTATTATTATAGCTACTACTACTACAACTACTACTGCTATTACTACTACTACTACGACAACAACTACTGCTGCTACCACTACTACCACTACTACTACAAATACTCTTACTACTACAACAACCACGACTACTACTGCTGCTGCTACTGCTGCTACTACCACTACTACCACTAAAACTAATATAGCTTCTTCTATTACTGCAACTACTGCTACTATATCTATTGCTACGCCTACTACGACTCCTAGTACTACTACTACAACTCCGACTGCTACTACTACTACTGCTACTTCTACACCTACTAAACCTACGCATACTACTACTACTTCAACTACTACTACTACTATCACTACTGCTACTAGTACCATTACTACCATAACAACAAGAACTACTACTACTACTTGCACTACAGCTACTGTTATTGCTACAACTACTACTACTTTTAGTACAACTACTACTACTACAACTGCTACTACTGCAACAACAACAACAACAACTACTACTACTACTGCTACTACTACTAGTACGACTGTTGGTACTACTACTATTATTATTACTACTACTACTACAACAACAACAACAACTACTACTACTACTACCAGCACTACTACTATTACAACTACTACTCCTACTACTTTTGTTACTACTACTATTCTACTATTACTGTTATTACTGGTATTGGTGCTGCTACTACTATTACGACGAATACTACTACGACGACTCCTGCTACTACTCCTTACACTACCACTAAAACTTCTACCCCTGCTACTACTCCTACTACTACTACACCTCCTCCTCCTATTACTATTAGTACTACTACAGTTGCTATTACTATTACTAGTGCTTCTATTACTACTACTGCTACTACTACTACTATTACTACTACTACTATTACTACTTCTACTAAAATGGCTTCTATTGCTACTCCTACTACTACTCCAACTTCTAGTAGTGCTACCACTACGACAACTACTACTATTACTACTACCACAGCTACTCCTACTACTACAATTACTACTTCTACAACAACTACTCTTTCTATTGCTATCATTATGACAACTACTACTACTATTATGGCTACTACCGCTGCTATTACCACTACTACTACTATCTCTGCTACTACTATTGCTACTGCTACTGCTACACCACAACTACAACAACTACTACTACTGCTACTGCAAGTACTACTACAAGTACCACTATTGCTACGACTACTACTAGCACTACTAGTACCACTACCACCTCTACAGCTGTTGCTACCGCTACTACTACTACACTACTTCTACAATATTACTACAATTACTACTTTTGCTACTACTATTGCTTCTACTATTATTGATACAACTGCTACTACTACTACTCCTACTACTATTACAACAACTACAACTACTAGCACAACTACTACCTCTACTACTGCGACTACTACTACTACTAATACTACAACTGCTACAACTACTACTTCTACAAGTCCTTCTATTATTGCTACTACAACTACGGCAGCTACTACTACTACTATTACTACTGCACCAACTCCAATTTCTACTCCTACTACTATTCCTACTAAAAGTTCTTCTAATACTACTACTACAACTACTACTAGTCTTGTTGCTGTAGCTACTGCTACTATTGCAACTACTTCTACAACTACTACTCCTATTCCTGCAACCAATACTTCTACTATTAATATTACTACTACTACTACTATTCTTGCTACTACTACTACTACTACGACTACTACTACTGCTGCTGCTACAACTATTCTACCACTACAACTACTGCAACTGCTACAACTACTACTGCTACTCCAACTACTATTCCTAATAAAACTTTTGCTAATAGCACTACTACAACAACTACATCTACTACATCTACTACTACTACAACTACTGCAACTATTACTGCTACTAGTACTATTACTACTACTACTATTACTACTATTTTGACTACTATTACTATTACTACTATTTCTACTACACTTACTACCCCGAATACACCTACTACAAACACTACTACTACTAATAGTACTACTTCTACTATTTCTACTAAAACTATTACTCCTACTACAGTTATAATTACTACTACTACTACTACTACTACTACTACAATGACTACTAATGCTACTACTACGACTATTACAACTACTACTCCTACTACAACTATCACTACTACTACAACTGCCATTACTGCTCTTATTGCTATTGCCACTGGTACTATGGCTGCTACTACTACTATGCCTACTAGTACTACTCCTACTACTTCTACTACTACTACAACTACAACTACTCCAACTACTACTACTATTACTTTTTCTACTACTGCTGCCACTGCTACTCATACTTATACTACTATTAATACTCCTACTATTGCTACTACTACTCCTAGTGCGACTACAACTACTCCTGCTACTGCTAATACTATGACTACTACTACTACTACTACTGTTGCTATTACTGCTACTACTATTACTACTACCACTACTACTATGACAGCTGGTGATAGGGCTACTTCTACATCCCCTACTACTTCATCTGCTACTACTACTGTTACTACTACTACAAGTACAACAACTACTGCCACTACCACTTTACTACTACTACTTCTACTACTACGACAACAACAACAACTACTACTAACATAGCTACTATTAGTACTAGTACCAGTACTATTTCTACTACTGCTACTACTACTGTTGCTACAATGACAACTACAATAACTACTACTACTTCTACTACTATTACTACTACTACTTCTACTACTACTACTATTACAACTATTACTACAGCTACTAATGCAATAACAACTGCCACTGGTACTACTACTAGTACTACTGCTACTACTGCTACTACTACTACTACAACTAAGTACAACTGCTACTATAACTACTACCGCAACAACGACAACTTCTACTACTATCACTCCTAATGCGCCTACTACAACTACTACTATTACTACTATTGCTGCTACGACAATTATTATTACTACTACGGCTACTACTACTTCTGTTACTACTACAACTTCTTCTACTACCATTACTAATGCTACTGCTACTACTTTTACTGCTACTCCTACTACTACTCCTATTACTACTACTGCTGCTATTACTACTACTCCTACTACTGCTACTACTGCAACAGCTACTACTGCTACTACTACTACTGTTACTACTTCTACTACTACAACCATTACTAGTATTATTGGTACAACTTTTGCTGCAACTACTACTGTTACTTCTACTACTACTGCTATCGCTACTACTAGTACTGCTACTACTTGTGCTACGGCTACTACTATTAATACTACTGCTAGAACCCCTACTACTGCTAATACTCCTACTACTACTACTAATGCTACTGCAGTGGCTACAGCTGCTACTAAAGTGCCTGTTGCTACTACTACAACTACTGTTGTTGTTGTTACTGCTTCTACTTGTACTCCAACTCCAACTCCTACTAATACTACTGCTGCTACTACTACTGCTGCTACTACTGTTATTACAACAACTACTACAACTACTGCTGCTGTTATTACAACTATTATTACTACTAATACTACCACTACAATTGCTACTACTGTTATTACAACTATTACTACTACTATTACAACAACAACTACTACTGTTGTTGTTGCTGCTGCTACTACCAATACCACTACTACAACTACTGCTGCTACTCTTACTGCTACTACTACTACTACTACTACTACAACTACTGTAGCTACTGCTCCTACAAGTTATACTACAACTATTACTTATCTTACTACTACTACTGCTACTACAACTGCTGCTACTTCTAATACTACTACTATTTCTACTACTGCTGCTGCTGCTACTACTACAACTACAACTACTATAGTTGCTAATAGTATTACTACAACTACAACTTCTCTTACTACTACTACTACTACTAGTACTACTTTTGTTGTTGTTGCTGCAACTTCTCCTAAGACTGCAACTGCTATTGCTGCTGCTGCTACTGCTACTACTATTGCTGCTGCTGCTACTGTTACTACTACTACTGCTACTATTGTTACTACTGTTGTTGCTGCTACTACTACTATTACTTCTACTACTACTGCTGCTACTACTACAACTTCTACTTCTACCACTAATACTACTGCCAGTACTACTGATATTACCACTGCTACTGTTCTTGCTCCTCCTACTACTACTACTACTACAAATATTGTAGCGACTGCTCCTACTACTACTACTACTACTACTACTACTATTGTAGCGACTGCTCCTACTACTGCTACTACTACTACTACTAATCTAACTAACTACTACTACTACGACTACTACTACTACTTATCTTACTACTAATATTATTGCTACTACAACTGCTATTGTTGCTGCTGCTTCTACTACTGTTACTATTTCTACTACTAATACTACTGCTACTGCTAGTCCAGCTACTACTGCTACTATTTCTATGGCTACTACAACAACTACTGTGAATGCTACTATTGCTAATACTACTACTACTGCTATTGCGTATACTACTACTACTATAACAATAACTAGTACTACTACTACAACTACTATTAGTACTATTGCTGCTACTACGACTACTACTACTACAACAATAACTATTACTACAACAACTATTGATGCGGCTACCACTTCTACAACAACAACTACTAGTACTACTGCTACTGTTCTTGCTGCTACTACAACCACTACTATTACTAATAATACTACGACTACTACAAATAATACTACGGCTGCTACTACTACTACTGCTGCTGCTACTTTCGCTATTGTTACTACTACTACTACTGCTGCTATTAACTCTACTGCTACGACTATGGCTGCAACTATTTTCACTACTACCACTACTTCTACTACTACCACTACTACTACTACTACTACTGCTACTACTACTACTACTACTACTACTATTACAGCTGCTACTGCTACAACTACTACTTATCCTACTACTACTACAACTACTACTCCTACAATTACCACTACTACAACAACTATTTCGACTACTACTCCTCCTCCTATTACTACTACTACTACAACCACTCCTACTACTACCACTATTACTGTTACTACAGCTGCTACTGCTGCTGCTGCAGCTGCTGCCGCTGCTGCAGCTGCTGTCGCTGCTAGTACTACTAGTACTACTTCTACCACTACTACTACGACAACTACTACTATGACTGCCACTATTATTAGCAATACTATGGCTCCTATTACTACTACCACTACTACAACTACTTTCACTCCAATTTGTACTACAGTTGCTAGTACAACAACTACTGCTGCTGCTCTTGCTGCCCTGGCTACAACTACTACTTCTACTACTACGACTTCAGCTATTACAACAACAACTACTGCTACTGCTATTGCTACTACTACCATTGCTACAGCTACTGCCACTGCTACTTCCACTAATACTACTACTACTACGATTTCTACAATCAATATTACTGCTACAACTACTAATACTAGTACTACAACTACTACTACTACGACTACTACTACCACAACAACTATTATAACTACTAATACTACTGCTACTGCTACTACTACTTCTACTACTACTACTACTACTCTGAGCACTCCAACTATTACTACTATTACTAGTACTAGTACAACTACTGCTACTCCAACTATAACAATTCTTACTTCTACCATTGCTACAACTACTGCTACTACTTCTGTAGTTCCTGCTTCTACTACTACTACTACTACAGTTTCTACTACTACTGCTATCACTACTACTTCTAATACAATGATTACTACTATTACAAGTACTACTACTACTTCTACTGTAGCTCCACCTCCTCCTATTACTACTACTACTTTTGCTACAACTACTATTGCTAATACTACTGCTGCTATTATGACTACTATTACTTTTGCTACAACAACACTTATTACTAGTACTACTACTACTGCTGCTACTACTGCTACTGCTGCAACTACTACTACGAATATTATGACTACTGCTACTGCTGTGACGACTACTACTATACCTCTATTACTACAATTACCACTACAATTACTATTACTCTAACTTCTACTACTTCCATTGCACTTGCTACCACCACCACTACTACTACCACTACGACTTCTATTACGAGTCCTACTATGATTGTTGCTACTACTATTACTACTAGTACTACAGCTATTGCAGCTACAATTGTAGCTGGTACAAATACTATTTCTATAACTTCTACTACTGCTGCTGCCGCTAGTTCTATACTGCTACTACATCAACCTGTACTCATGCTACTACACCTCCTACAGTAAATACTCTTACTACTATTGCTAGTACCGCAGCTGCAACTACTACTACAACTACTATCGCCACTAATATTACTACTACTAGAACCACTATTGCTACTAATTTCACTACTACGACTACTACTACTAGTACTACTAATTCTAATACTATGACTATGACAATTACTATTACTACAGCTACTACAAGTACTACAACTATTACTGCAACACATACTACTACTACTACTACTATTACTGTTGCTACAACTAGTACAGCTACTGCTACCATTACAACTAAAACTGCTATTACTAAAACTAGTATTGCTATTGTTGTTGTTGTTGCTACAGTTACTGCTACTACTGCTGCTACTGTTACTACTGCTGCTGCTGCTACTACTACTATTGCTTCTACTACTACTGCTGCTACTACTACAACTTCTACTTCTACGAGTAATACTACTGCTAGTACTACTGATATTACCACTGCTACTGTTTTTGCTCCTACTACTACTACTACTACTACTACTACTATTGTAGCGACTGCTCCTACTATAACTACTACTACAACTACTACTATTGTAGCGACTGCTCCTACTACTACTACTACTACTACTACTACTACTACTAATCTAACTAACTACTACTCCTACTACTTATCATACTACTACTATTATTGCTACTGCAACTGCTATTGTTGCTGCTGCTTCTACTACTAATACTACTGCTACTGCTAGTCCTGCTACTACTGCTACTATTTCTTTGGCTACTACAACAACTACTGTGAATGCTACTATTGCTAATATTACTACAACTGCTTTACTTATACTACTACTACTATAACAATAACTAGTACCGCTACTACAACTGCTATTAGTACTATTGCTCCTACTACGACTGCTACTACTACAACAACTACTGATGCGGCTACCACTTCTACAACAACAACTACTAGTACTACTACTACTGCTGTTGCTGCTACTACAACCACTACTATTACTAATAATACTATGACTACTACAAATAATACTACTGCTGCTACTGCTACTTTTGCTATTGCTAGTACTACTACTACTACTACTATTAACTCTGCTGCTACGACTATGGCTGCAACTATTTTAACTACTACTACTACTACTACTACTACTACTACTATTACAGCAGCTACTGCTACAACTACTACTTATCCTACTACTACTACAACTACTACTCCTACAATTACAACTACTACAGCTACTATTTCTATTACTACTCCTATAACTACTACTACTACTACTCCTCCTATTACTACTACTACTACAACCACTTCTACTACTACCAATATTACTGTTACTGCTGCTGCTGCTGCTACTACTACTATTACTACAACTACTGCTACTCTTACTACTACTACTACTACAGCTGCTGCTGCTGCTGCTGCTAATACTACTAGTACTATTTCTACTACTGCTACTACGATAACTACTACTATGACTGCCACTATTATTAGTAATACTATGGCTCCTATTGCTACTACCACTACTACAACTACTATCACTCCAATTTGTACTACAATTGCTAGTACAACAACTACTGCTGCTGCTCTTGCTACCTTTGCTACAACTACTACTTCTACTGCTACAACTTCAACTATTACAACAACAACAACTGCTGCTGCTATTGCTACTACTACCATTGTTACTGCTATTGCCACTGCTACTTCCACTAATACTACTACTACTACGATTTCTACAATCAATATTACTGCTACAACTACTAATACTAGTACTACCACTACTACTACTACTACTACTATTACTTCCACAACAACTTATACAACTACTAATACTACGGCAACTGCTACTACTACTTCTACTACTACTACTACTCTGAACACTCCAACTATTACTACTATTACTAGTACTACTACAACTACAGCTACTCCAACTCTAACAATTCTTACTTCTACCATTGCTACAACTACTACTACTACTTCTGTAGTTCCAGCTTCTACTATTACTACTACAATTTCTACTACTACTGCTACTTCTACTGCAGCTCCACCTCCTCCTCCTCCTCCTACTACTTTTGCTACAACTACTATTGCTAATACTACTGCTGCTATTATGACTACTATTACTTCTGCTACAACAACACTTATTACTAGTACTACTACTACTGCTGCTGCTACTACTACTACGAATATTATGACTACTGCTGCGGTTGTGACGACTACTACTATACCCCTATTACTACAATTACTACTACAATTACTATTACTCCAACTTCTACTACTTCTATTGCACTTGCTACCACCACCACTACTACTACCACTACGACTTCTACTACGAGTCCTACTATGATTTTTGCTACTATTATTACTACTAGTACTACTGCTATTGCAGCTACTATTGTACCTGGTATAAATACTATTTCTATAACTTCTACTACTGCTGCTGCTGCTAGTTCTATACTTCTACTATATCAACTAGTACTCGTACTACTACAACTCCTGCAGTAATTACTCTTACTACAATTGCTACTACTGCAGCTGCAACTACTATTGCAACTCCTATCGCCACTAATACTACTACTACTAGAACCACTATTGCTACTAATTTTACTACTACGACTACTACTATTAGTAGTAGTAATTCTAATACTATGACTATGACAATTACTACTACTACAGTTACTACAAGTACTACAGCTATTACTACAACAGGTACTACTACTACTACTCTTACTGTTGCTACAACTACTATAGCCACTACTACCATTACTACTACAACTGCTATTACTATAACTCGTATTACTGCTGCTGCTGCTACTACTATTGCTGTTATTACTATCACGACTACTATTACTGTTGCTACTACTACTACTACCACAACTACCACTAGAATTGCTACTACTACTACTATTATTACTACTACAACAACTACTACTACTACTACTCTGCTACTGCAACTACTATGAGTACTACTACTACTACTACTATTACCGTGCTACTACTACAAGTGCCACTACTACTGCTACTGCTGCTGCTACCAAAACAACTACTTCTACTACTTCTGCTATTGCTACTACAACGGCTACTACTACAACAACAACTACTACTCTTACTACTACTATTACTACTACTACTATTATTATTACTACAACTACAACTACCACTACTACAGCTACAACAACTACTGATACTCCTATTTATATATGTACTATTATTACTATGACTGCTACTACTACTACTACTATTTCAACTACTACTACCAATTCTACTACTACTACTAATACGGCTTGTGCGTCTACTACTAGTGGTACTACCACTTCTTCTACTACTACTACTTCTGCTGCTGCACTAGAACTTATAAAACTCCTATTACTACGACTACTACTAATACTGTGACTACTACTACTACTACAACAATAACAACAACAACAACAACAACAACTACTACTACTACTACTACTACTACTACTACTTGTATTGCTATAACTACTACTACTACTTCCACTGGTACTACTACTACTACTACTACTACTGCTACTACCACTACTACTACTACTGCTACTACTACTACTACTACTACTACGACTACTACTACTACTACTAGTATTGCTACAACTACTACTACCACTGCTGCTGGTACTCCTCCTCCTACTACTACTACTACTACTACTACAACAACAACAACAACTACTACTACTACTCCAACAACTAATATGACTACTGCAAATACTTCTACTTCTGCTACTACTACTCACTATTACTACTACTACTTCTACTATAACTACTTCGACTGCTACTACTCCCACAACAACAACAACAACTACTACTACTACTACCGCTACTACTATTCCAACTAGTATAACTACTACGACTACTACTACTCCAACTACTACTACTGCTACTACTACTACTACTGCTACTACTACTAATACTACTACTACTACTACTACTACCGCTACTACTACTCCAACTACTACTACCACTACTACTGCTGCTTCTACTACTACTACTACCACCACTACCCCTACTACCACTCCGACTCCTATTACTGCTACGACCACTACTACTACTACTACTACTTCTACTACTACTACTACTACTACTACTACTACTACTATTACTACTACTACTCCTCTTACTATTACTGGTCATACAAGTACTCCTAATACTCTAACTACAACTAGTACTATTACTATTACTACTACTATAACACCTACAACAACAACAACTACTACTTCCACTCCTACGACTACTACCGCTATTACTATTGCTACCGCTGCTACTACTACTACTACTACTTCTACTCCTATTAATTCTACTACTACTACTATACTAGCATCATAACTACTACTACTATTACTACAACCACTACTACTATTACTACTGCTACTACTATTACTAATACTACTACTACTACTTTTGCTACTATTGCTACTACTACAACTACTGCTACTACTACTATTACTACTATAGCTAGTACTGCTACTACTCCTACAACTATGGCTACTGCTACTACTACTTCTATTACTGCTGATATTACTACTACTACTTTTGCCAGTACGACTATTGCTTCTACTACAATTGCTATTACTACTATGGCTACAGCAACTACTGCTATAGCTCCTACTACTACATGTCCTATTACTACCACTACTGCTACTATAGCTATTGCAATAACTACTACTTCTCCTACTACTACTAGTACTATGTCTGCTACTACTACCACTATTCCTCGTACAACTGTTACTCCTACTAATACTACTTCTTCTACTATTACCACTCCTTTTACTACTACTGCTACTACTACTGCTACTACTGGTACAACTAATACTACTAGTACTACTATAGCTACTATCACTAATTTTACTACAATTGCTTCTACTTTTACAACTACTACTGCTACCACTGCTATTGCTACTATTTCTACTACTGTTGCTACTGCTACAATTGCTACTATTGCAACTTCTACTGTAGCTACTAATACTACTAGTACTACCAGAATAACTACTACTACTACTGCTTCAACTGATGCTACTACTACTATTTTTGCTACTACTACTACTACTATTACTACTACTCCAGTTGCAACTAGTACACTACTACTACAACTACTACTGCAAGCATTACTACTACTCCAACAATTACTACAATTACTACAGCTAATACTATAACTGCTACTAATACAACTACAACTACACCCACTACGAGTACTACTGCTACTAGTACTACTACAACTACTACTGCTCCTGTAGCTGCTATAGCTACTACTATTGCTACTAATGCTACTAGTACTACTATTACTACTATTACCTGCTCCTATCGTCGCTGCTACTGCTGCTACTACTAGTACTACTACTACTAATGCTGCTACAACTATTGCTACTGCCACGACTACTGCAACTACAGCTGCTGCTGCTACTAACATTACTACTGCTATTGCTACTATTACAACTACTCCTACTATTACTACAACTATAGCTACTACTACTACTACTACAACTCCTATTACTACGGCTGCTAATACTATTACTATTCCCACAACTACTGCTGGTGCTATTGTTGTTGATGCTACTACGACTACTACAACGACAGCAACTTCTCACACTAAGACTACTACTACTACTACTACTACTACTACTAATACTACTATGTCTACTAAATCTACTACTAATGCTACTACGATAACCACAACTACTTCCACTACCTCTACTACTACTACCACTTCTACTACTGCTATTATAACTATAATGACTAATACCACTGCTACTACCACTACAACAACTACTACTACCACAACTACTACAACTACTACTACTTCTACTACTAGTACAACAACAACTACTACAACTGCTACTACTACTTCTCTTACTATTGCTACTACTACTTCTTCTACTACTAACATGATTAGTACAACCACTTCTAATGTTCCTACTACAGCTACTGCTATTACTACTACAACTACTACTATTGCAACTGCTACTATAGCCACAATTGCTACTTCAGCTACTACTACTACTAATACTACTACTACTGCCGTGTTACAACTATTGCTCCTGCTTCTAGTACTACCACAGCTGTTGCTGCTGCTACTATTTCTCCTGCTAGTCTTAGTACTACTATTACTATAACTACAACTACTATTATTGCTACTACTGTTGTTACTATTACTAGTTGTACTCCAACTACTACTCCCACTATTAGCCCTACTACTACATCTCCTACTGCTATGACTACTGTTATTAATAATACTATTACTACTACTACTATAACTACCACTACAACTACTGCTACTACTACTGCTAAGACTACGACTACTACTGCTGCTGCTACTACAACTGCTACAACTTCAAGAGCTACTTCAACTGCTACTATAACAACAACTACTACTACTACTGCTACTACTACTATTACTCCTACTACTCCTACCACTACTTCTACTATTTCTACTACTACTACTACTATTACTTCACCAACTACTGTTACTACTGTTATTACTATTACATCTACTACTACTATTACTACTACACCTACTACTAAATCTACAACCGCTACTACTGCTAGAACTACTACTACTACTACTACTAGAACTACTAGTACTACAATAACTACTACTACTACTTCTCTAACGCTACTAGAACTACCTCTAATAGTACTAACTCTACTACTACTACTTCTACAACTACTACGACTACTGTTGCAACTACTACGACTAATACTGCAACTGCTACTACTAGTACTACTTCTACGACTACTACAACTGCTACTAGTGCTACTACTATTGCTACAACTACTACTATTTTTGCTACTGCTGCTACTGTTGCTATTATTACTGTTGTTGCTATTACAATTATTACTATGGCTATTACTTTGACTACTAGTTCTACAATCGCTACTACTGCTACTATTGCTACTACAACTACTACTACAACTTCTACTACTACTAAAGCTCCAATGCTATTACTACTGCTACTACTACTACAAGTACCACTACTATTGCTACTACAGCTACTACTACTACTTCTACAACCATTGCTACTTCAA
>RXID01016912.1:0-49879 GCA_005019695.1 Trichopus zeylanicus subsp. travancoricus
GGAGAGGGAGGGAGACAAGGTTGGGAGATAGATGGAGTGTGAGAAGGGGAGAGGGAGAGAGGGAGGGAGGGAAGGAGGGAGTGGGAGAGGGAGGGAGCAAGCGGGAGAGGAAGGGAGCGGGAGCTGGAGGGAGGGAGGAAGGGACAGAGGGGAAGGTAGGGAGAGGGAGTAGGAGAGAAGGGAGGGTGAGGGAGAGGGAGGGAGGGAAGGTGAGGGAGAGGGAGAGGGAGCAGGAGGGAGGGAGAGGATGAGGGAGCAGAAGTGGGAGGGAGTGTGAGGGGAGGGAGCGGCAGGACGGGAGCGGGAGCGGGTGGGGAGGGAGAGAGAGAGGTAGAGGGAGAGGGATGGGGAGGGTGGGAGGGAGGTGAGAGCCGAGGTGGATGGAGTAGGGGAGGAGGAGCTGGGAGGCGAAAGAGGGGGATCGGGGGGAGGGTAGGGGGGGGAGGGTGAGATGGGGTAGGTAGAGCTAGAGTTGCGAGCCGGGAGGGAGGGAGAGGAGGGCTGCGGGGAGGGAGGAAGGGATGGAAGAGGGAAGGCGGGGGCTAGGGGGGGGACTCCAACTTTCTCCATGAGCAGCCCTTCTTTCTTTTCAGTTAGAAACTATTGGTCATGATGGCGTGAACTTTGAGGCACACATCAGAATAGAGTGTGCTCCCTCACCACTGTGACCCAATAATTTTACATATGGATGGAGAAAACAAAACCGATCTCTTTGATCGGTGTGTTGAAGAATATATACTCATCATAAAGATGTAGCACCACTTATTTCAACCGTAGAGTCGACTTAAAAATCAGCCAACAACAAGATAGACAATAAAAGAAAGCACTGGACTTTGATTGTTAGAACATTCGACTTGCATGGGTTAAGCATATAGCAAATTCTTCTCATATTGGATTTGCATTTTTGAATGAATTCATCTACATTCTATATATGACGCGACATCTCAGTACTTTCCTTTTCCTTCTATTTGTCAAGCAAGGAATAACCAGCCTAAGGGAAGCCTTGGTGTTGCAAATTCATAAGCAAATAGGGATAGGGGCATAATGGGAATAGGAGTGAATTCGTGGAAGGCAAGCAACTCTCGTAAGAGGTCTTCTCGGTCGAACTGTCTGAGGGAAATTGGTTTGGTATCAACAACTGTTGCAACGGTCCTTTAACTATAGAAAAGGGTCCTCTCTTTCAATCCCTTTCATCGGTTTCAAAGTTCTTAGACATCATTCTAACTGTAGCAAACCTTCAACAGTACAGGGTAGGTGCAAAAGAAAGATAAGCTTGAGATGCTCCACTTCAGCCTAATCAATCCGCCTTGCAATATTGTACAGTTGCCTTGTTAGTCTCTATCGCAAGAAGAAAAAACTTATATTCATCGCTTCTATTATGATATTTTATTTCCTACATTATTTAATAAAGGAAGCTATCCTCCTCCCATCACTTGTTGAGAAAACCTGTCTACTTCTCCTTCTATAACTCGTTTTTGCAATCATAGTAGCTTAGAGGCTTATCCCACTTCCAGCAAATATAGTTGATTAGATCAGATTCTGAAGATAGTGCAATCCTTATTTTAGACTGCTTTGGGAGCTGCCTATTAGGTAAGGCACATTGGGAATCCACCTTTTCTTTTTAGCCCATGGGTTGCCCCTTCTTGGTTTCTGACACCACCCTTTTTCACTATTTTTCGAGTCTGATTTCAAAATACTTAAAAGATGAGAGAATACCGACTGAACTTCTAGAGCTCTTTTTTGAATAATCAAGCTCATATGTCTCTAATGCGAATGAGGAATGCAAGATACCAGAGTCATGTTCGTCCAAAGGGTTCTACTGGACTGGTCCCTGGGGATGAGTCAACTTGCAACTGATATCGCATGAAAAGCAGTGTGGAGGATGAAAGCCTCCATTTTGATATGCTTAACACATACACATGTGTGACGTTTTGTCTTGTCTTGTGAATTTCCCTTTCTCAATGACAGGCCACTCTTTCATTCTCTTATTTTTTGCTTTGATGAAGACACTCGACCTCATGTATCTACTAGTTGTCTTTTTGCCTCTGCTCGATAGTGGAGCAGCTCCTTTTTATGGGCATTTTCTGGGATCAGAAGGAACTGCTATATTGACCACTATGTGCATTTTGTTTTCTTCGGTCTTCCCTTTTCTTGCTTTTTATGAAGTTGCACTGGGAGCTAGTGCTTGCTATCTCAAAATAGCTCCATGGATCTCATCAGAAATGTTTGATGCTTCTTGGGGAGTCTTTGGCGATTCGTGAAGTCACCGGATGAATTGCCGAATAGATAGATCTGATCCGAACGCTGTAGTTGCTCCATGACGATATAGACTCGACCCACTCCTACCCACCTCAGGGTATCATAGCATGTCAGGAATCGAGGGGGGACATACTAGACGTAACAACTCCGTCGGTTGGGGGTTGTGTCGCCCTGCCTTTCGATCGATACATAGTTGAGGAGGTCAATCATGAATGCTACAAGTGTGGGAGTGATCCTGGTTAGGGAAGGCTAAGATGGCGCCTTGCATATGGGTAGCAAGAGGGCGCTTATGCCTCGACGATGGGGCCTTATGGGTAAGGGCCCAACCCAATAGGGACAGCACACCCCCAACTTTAAGTGCACCTCTATATCGACTGAATCACTCTATCTAAGGGTGAGGTCAGTGGATCTGGTGAACCACACGATCTTGTTAGATGCGTGGGGCAGAGGGATCGTAGTACTCCCGTTTCTTGATCCAGCCTTTTCTTCACTTCAGTAGTGAATCACCTAAAATCAAAGGGGGCTGGCCTGCACATCTATACCCATACTATATCAGATAGGCAGGCAGGCAATGGACTCTTTGTTTGATTAGGGGGAGAGGGAGAAGTCTGGTCTATAGAATGGGAAGAAAGAACTTCTTTGCTCGGTAAAAGCCAACATCTTGATAGGTCAGTTCAATTGCACTTGAGAAAAGGTGAGGTAAAAGTACAACGAAGAAAGCAAAAGCACTGGACTCATATGGAACAGGTGAATTTGACCTAGGCAGGGTGCAAGCAATTTAGTACCAATTTCAACACTCTGATAAACTGGTTTATGCTCGCTTTCCCCCACTCTTTCAAGGAAAGGATAGGGTATGAATTTCTTCGTCACAGAGGTTCCATACCAAGTTGACATAAGGGGTTGGGTTGGAGTTCTAACGGGAAAGAATTTCTTTATTGATGAGGGAGAGAAGAGAGATGATTAGAGCTTGGGGGGAGGATAGAATTGAGAAGTCCCACTATACTCCATTCGCCACTACAAAGAAGAAGAAAGGACTGGACTAAGCCTACAGGGTTAAAGACTTGAAACCAACCCTACTGATCGTGATGGTGATAGTAGTGGTTCCCATCAGCCACCGACCTGATGTGAGGGTATTCAGGAGAGAAAAAGCATATTCGCAAGGGAGGAAAGAATAATTTCTCGGTAAGTAAAGGGAATAAAGAGTTGTAGCTCAGGAGAGATTCGATAACGTGATAGAATTTAAAAGCAACAGATAATAGAGTTATAGCTCTTACACAACGAGGAGATATGGATATGGAAGCTCTTACACAGCGAAGGCATACAGATATGGAAGCTCTTACGCAAGGGAGAGAAGAGAGCAAGCAAGATAAGCGACTGAGGCAGGCATCAAAACCAAGCAACCCGGTCTCATAGGTTTCATAAACGATGAGGTTGGGTTACATACCGGTTTGGAGCTCTGAGTCAACCTAAGAAAAAGAAAGGTAGTGTGCCCACTTGAGTGGATAGAATTGAGAAGTCCGTATACATTTGCAAGGTATTCACCTACCCTGCTAGTTGTATCATATGTGGAATATCGGGATAAGAGCATACGCGCTCAGGATCAAGGTATGAAAGACATCCCATTTTCCCCTGAATAGGCATGAGCTGAGTCAACAATGGAGAGAGACTACAACCTTAAGCCAACCCACCCAAAATGAATCACACCCACTCTGGTAAAGAGGAGAGAAAAATGTGCAAGGGATGATTTCAATGTTTGCTAGTTGCACGGAAGATTGCCTCTTCTAATAGTATATGATGTATATCATTTCGCATCAGTCCCATGCTTACTACGTTCTAACTACTTTGATTTATAGGTCAAAGTGAAATAAGCATCGGTAAAGCTTACTTTTCTCTTATTTGAAAGCTATAGGCCTTAGGCACTCTAGGAAGATTGCAGGGAAAGAAACATCAACATACGGTAGCTCAGGATATTAAAGAAGTAAAGTAAGTGAAGGACATTGCAAGAGCTGTTGGTGGTTGACGAAACATAAGGAGAAAAACGGGAGAGAAGAGAGATGATTCAGTGTCGGGTTGGAGATCTATAGCAAGTTCACTCTGTAGCAAGGTTAGAGTTCTACGTGCGAGTTGTATAATATCCTGACCTTGCTGGGTGAGAGGAGTGATAGTATTCCAAGAGCAAGGTTAGCTCCATGGGGTTAGGTGCATACATACCATATTCCGAAGAGTGGGTAGCTCCGTGGCGTGGTGTAGCGGCACATACATGGTCTTTCCGAGCTGAATACTCTGAATCAAAAGCAACCCAACCCCCAAATCAAAAAGAAGAGGGCAAAGCATAAAGTATTAGAGGTGGTTCGTTATTCATCGGTAAAGACATCAGTTCGGTATGAGAAGTCCAATTCGTTGGTTCGTTATTCATTCGCGTAGTTTTGTATTCATTCTAATGGTATAGGATTTTCTCCCACTACACCTATTTGAAGGGAAATGAGAATATCTTTTATCAAAAAAAGAAGAGAAGGAATAAATATGGTATCAGTATGCCAATACTTTTAGGCTCCATACCTAAAAAGAGAAGAAAGAAGAGGCCGGGAAGGTGATTCAAGAATGTGATAACGAGAAAGTGCTTTCATTGTCAGTTAGGTATGCACACTTCAATCATTCTCATTGAGAAGTGGTCCCATGCTCTTGCCTTCTTTTTGGAAGAATCCACTACAATAAAGCAAGCCAGATCAGGAAGGAAAAAGCTAGCCAGGCACAAAGTGGAAAAAGATCCCAAAGTCCAAGTAATAGGGAACTCCACGGCAAGAACTACAACCAACCTAGCGCCAACCCACCAGTTGACTTGCTTCATAGAGTTGGAATACCGGAAATGGTATATTATACAATTGTAGTTCTATTTTATGGCCGATCAAGGTAACGGGAATAGCAAAACCAACCTAGCTACAAGTTGAATAGGTTGCATCCCAGCTAGTTGTCAAATAGGTGGTTCGGAGCCAGAAGAGTCAAGACGTGAGGCACAGAGTGGAAAAAGATCCCAACTACTACTATAAAGATAGCTTATAGCCAACCAGGTGTAGTGCTTTCTTCACCTACCAAGTGTAGTGCTTTCTTCGCTTACTGGTGGAGTGCTTTGTCGTTAGCATAGTTCGGTATGGTATTCTATCTATTGCTACATGAGGTTAGAGTTCATCTTCGCTCGTATGGCAATCAGCATCACCCATCTAGTTCTGGTTCCATACCCTCCAATCCAATCCCAAGCCCGATTCATTGAGGGCAAAAAATGTAGCAACATAGTTAGGCACGATTCAGCTAGGTATCGAAAAGCGTAGCAAGGTGGACGTAACGGTAAAGACAAAAAATCATATTGTAAAGTAACTCTATTGGGATCTCATTTCTTTCATTGCTTAGGAATGAAAATGACGTAGTATATAAGGAAGCCATGGGGTATCTTTAGTATACAACGCTCGGGAGAGAATTCCCTGGATGAAGAAGTGATATGCTTAACACATAGAGTAGAACCTTCGAAAGTGCACTTCCTACCCCTAACCAAGTATCATAGGCTCCATACCATACCGGTTGGCATCTATGGTCGACTGGGGAGAGGGGGAAGGGAAAAAAGAGTTGTAGCTCAGTATTCACCAATAGGTAGGTTGTAGGTTCACACTCAACGTTCGGTATTCTATCGCTAGGGACCGGTTCGATCTTGCTCATTGTGCACCAGAAAGAAAATGGTATGAGTTCATTGTGGTATCAAAGAAAGAAGAGGAGTTATCTGTATATTACGATATTTCTTTTGGCTTCTATTTTTAGGTATGAACAATCGACTGATCTCTCTTTCCACTATGGGGAAAAACAAGAATAGCTTTTGCTACTAAGAAAATGCCTTCCATGCCCCTATGGGAATGCTTGAAAAAGGCTTTACTTTCCTACTTTCTTCTTGATCTGATCTTTTCAGGCTTTCAAGTAAAGAGTAAGTGATGCTATTTCCACTTGTATTGGCCCTTTCTCCATTAGCCTTGTTGAAGGAAGAGAAAGAACTAGCCTTTTAGCTTGGACGCCGAAATCCCACACCTAATTATTAAGCTGCTATGGGAACAATGGCTTAAGCCATTAGGTGTAGGCGCTTTCCAGAGGTGGAAGAAATTAGTTCTTCCTAGGGCTACATTAAAAATAGTAAACAAAAAGAAAAAGCTGACGTTGCCTTTCCTTTAGGCACGTGGACAATTTACTTATTGAAAGGGATGGGCCAGTCAGCGAAGATTTATTCTCACTCTTTTGAGATAGCCAGATAGTTGTAGGGTTATGATGAGTGAACAAAGAAGGCTCTCCTAAAAGGAGAGAGAAGATAAGCTCGACCGAATAGTGACTCAAGTGAAGAGAGATTTTCTATCAGTCGAGTGAGAATGAAAGGGCATGTTGATTGCACTCTGTCTCAGTAGATAGCATAGTACATTCCCAAACCAAAGGGAAGACTATCTCCTATCCTGAGCTAGTTGTGCTTTCACATCTAGCAGCTGAGAATAGGTAGTTGTCTCGGTTGAAGGAAGGAAGAAGAAGAATCAATTGATGAATTCTTGGGAGTCAGACCAAGTGTAAATGGATTGAGTACAGATCCAAACTCTGCTATTGTATTGAAAGATTGGCTATGGAATCAATTCTTGTCAGCCTAACCAAAATTGGAGGATCGGCATTATCGATGATCTTAGCCTTTTGTTTAGTAGGAGTCAGGGTGGCAAAAGGCAGTGAAAGAACTTCCCGGGCCGGATGAACTTTATTAACATACCCGAAAAATTGTTAGCTTATTCAAAAGGAATTGAGAGAGCCATATGACAATGGCCATGGTTTTAGCTCTTGGGAACAAATCCGTTTCAGGTATAGATGAAGTAGGTGAAAGGCTCAATAGGAAGAATAGTAGTGGGAAATTGGACTGGTTCCCTTGCTTGAGTTGCTTTCTGAAAAAGTGAAAGAGAAGATAGATTGCATATGGCTTTGTAGCCGAGGTAGATAGAGACTTGGAAGTGGAAGGAGAAGGGCTGGATTGAGCTTTCTCACTCTTTCTATGCCTCTTTCTTGGAGGACCTTCCCACAACACACATGTGGCGCGGCTGTTCCCGTGGCAACTCAAGCTAGGATTTTCAGCCAGGATGAGCGGATCTACCGTGCCCAGTTCTTTTCTCTTCTTTTCTTATACTAAAAAAGTTCCTTGTGCTTAGAACTAGAACTTTCACATGAGGCATGGTAATGGCGCATGTGTGATATTCTATTGATCCAGTTTAGGCAGCTTCAGGAAAGAAGTCAAGTAGGAATGGGCAAAATGTCTTCTATTGCTATCAACTCTGGAAAAAATCTTCCTTTCTTCTCTATGTCACTAAGAAGACAGAGTCAGAGAGACCCATGAGACTTTCTTTTCTCCTTCTCTCGGTAGGCTCTAGCACAAGAGAAAAGCGAACGGCTGATTCTCAAGCAGGGGATTCATTGAAAATAACCTATCTATCTACTTACTTTCAGCTCTGGTCCCGTGTCGATCTTTGCTTGAAGCTCTCAACCTATTCTTTAGCAAACCAAGTTCGTTGCCTGAATGACGGAGTGAAATAACCCGCTATGAGTAGATGGGACTTTGCCAGATATTCCTTCTTCTTGATAGCACAGGGGCATAGTGGTAAATACTAAGGAAAGAAGATAAGAAAATGGCCACGCCACGGTAGCAAGTGTTCTATGAAGGAAGGAAGCCAAGCATAGAGGTGCATGCATATCCGCATTTTAATGCCTTCGACAAGCCCTTTGCTCAAGCTTCTATTGAACCTTTAGAAAACATTTAGGACACCCAAGGAAAAAAACCCTGAGAAGAAGATATACCCTATTTTCTTTGACAGAGTTGAAAGAAAGTGGAAAAAGGGCTTCTGCAAGGGAATCAGAATAGGTAACAAATGCCACAGAAGGAAGAGAATAGGCATCAAGCAGAGGAGAGGCCGCAAGCACATTCATTGATGCATCGAATGCTAGTGTTTTCGCCTTATCCGCGGTTATAAAATCCTTTGTCGGCTCCAAGTTGTCTCTTTTTGAACACAAAGAATTACCCTCATTCATTCATCTTAGATGCATAGTGAATCATGAGACAGGAGCAAAGACCAAAGATATTGATATTCCCAGATCGAGTTCTGACCTAGCAAGAAATAGGAATAGAATAGGACAAAGAGCTGTTAGTAGGGCTTGTTCACAATGCCCTCTTATGTTAGAAGGAATCTTCGGACAAAAGATAAGTTGAGTGGAGTAGAAAGGAGGTATAAGAACTGGATTGTTTAGCAAATGCCATAGAATAGGACAGCAAAAACATCCCATTGGGTTGAGTCCTTATGCAACTACCCGTAAGTTAAGAAAGTGAAGCTACCATCCAAAACCTAAGATATCTTCTTTCTTATCCTACTTATCATCTAGCAGACTATTAGCAACATGTCGCAGGATAGAGGCAAATATTAGGTATTCTCTAAGCTTTAGCCTTACAACAAGCTAACACAACTTAACTACCGAAAACTGCTTTCTTCATATATAAAAGCCGACTATCGAAGTGGAGGAGATAGGTGTATAGATTTTTTTTTTGGCACTCCCTCTGCCCATCTGAAGAGATGGTAGAGATTCCCTTATGAAGCCGATCTTCAGCTATCCTTATAGCTGATAGCTAGCCCCTCTCAAGAGATTTTGAAAAACTTTCTAGGCGGCCTGCTTACTAGTAGGGAGATAGCCCAAAGCTCTCCAAGTTCCTGGTTCTATGGGGTATTGGCAAAAGTTGCTCATTTAGCAACTATAATAAATACCTGCGATGCGAGGCGACCATTGAATAGAGGTCAAGTCCTTACCGCCAACCCCAACCTTGGCAAAAACTTTAAGCTACCTCTTCAAATCAAGGACGTTGGTCATGGAATACCACTTCTAAAGAGTTAGGCGAGTACCCTTTCTTGATCAAGAATGAGCTTTTCAACTTCTACCATTTTTCTAGTCATTTGTGAAGCTTTTAGTTGCCTTCTTTGTCCCATTGGGAGGACCGGTAAAAAAGAGTCCCTTCTTTCCCACCCTTAAGCACGAAGGCATTCTTCTTCCTATTCTTGATCAGACAGCTCAGACAGTCTTTTCATTTCCATTTCAAGATGGATGGTTGCTACACATATAGATCTCCTTGGGTATACCATCTCGATACAGAGTGAAATTCACTACCATCTTTCATACCAAGGAGTCTTCCCCGGTCTAACTTCCTTACTCTTTCACAATTCATAAGCATCTACATCTGCAGCATCTTTCAAAAAGTAGTTGCTGAGTTTCCTTTCCTTATTTTTGCATGAGGCTCCAGGTTGAGTTCTACACTGATCCCTTCACATTTGAATGAGTGGCACTTTATGCTTTAGGTTGAAGGATTAGTATCACCCTGAGGTTGACCCTGCTTTGAAGGATGCTCTTTGAGGTATTTTTTAATAGCAATTCTAGGGGAAACTAATTCATTAATGGAGCCGAAGCCCTAGTTTCTTAATGATAGGAATAGCCATTCTCTTCTTTCAATCCCACCTTATTTGCTAAGCCTATCGAGTTGCTTGTGTGAGGCATATCAATTTCCTTCCGATCCCTGGACTCTTTCTTTCATAAAGCTTAGCAAAGGAGCATATACTAGAGCCAATCGTTCTATGACTTTATGTGGGAACGTCGATCTCTAAAGATTCCATCTGATTCATGGATGGATAAGCCTGAAGCTAGTCCTTTTTGTTGTGATGGATTGGATTCTACAAGAAAGGCTCTTATTTTCACTTTTGAGTAAGAGGCGAACCAATGTGTGAAGTCACGGAATGGAGAGGAGCGCAGATACTTGAGTTATAATGAGAGGGAGGGGTATGGTGCTTCCTTAGCCTAATCAGAGAAAGTAGTCATTTTGGTTCAGAGAGCTCTGCTAGAAAACATAGTACTCAGATTGTGTGCTAAACTCCATCCAAAGACCACCTTGATGGCTGAGGAAGAGATTGAGTTGTTACACAAAGCAAAATTCATCAGAGTGGTGTTGTATCCTCTATGGGTAGCCATCATCATTCTAGTTACCGATAAAGATGGATGAGTCAGGGTGTGCATTGATATGAGAGATCTTAATAGAGCCTGCCCAAAAGATGATTTTCCTCTTCCTCATATCGACGTCCTCATCAACAACACTGTTAGATACGAAATGCTCCCCTTCATGGATGGGTTCTATGGTTACCTATGCCTGGCTAAGAGTGACCAAGAGAAAACCACACCTTGGGGCACCTACTGTTATGTCATCATGCCTTTTAGACTAAAGAATGCTAGAGCCACCTATGATGCATGTGTACATGGAGGTGTACATAGATGACATCTTAGTGAAATCCAATACTAGGTCCTTAGGAAGGTTCTACAGTGCACTAGAGAGCAAAACCTTAGATGAACCCTAAGAAGTGTGTCTTCGGTGTGTCCTCCGGAAAACTTTTAGGTTTCATTGTTAGTAAATGAGGGATAGAGGTGGATCCCCATAAGGCTAGGGTGATTGCCGAAATGCCTCCCCCAAGAAATATCAAAGAACTTTGAGGTTTAATTTAATTAGATGGCTGTAGTTCATTAGAAGGCTCATTTCTCAATACTCCCAATGCTATCGACCCTTCTATGAACTGTTAAAAGGAGGCAAAAAATTGGAATGGAATATTAGATCCCAACAAGTCTTCGATGATCTGAAATTCTATCCCCTCAACCCTTCGAACTTGCTTCCTCGGTAGAATAATGCCTCCAAAGGAGGGCATAGTTTTAGTCCTTAAGACTTGCTCCTTGGGATTGAGGATACAAACTGGCTACTCCACATAGGTAAAATCTGACTATACCACCATTGGTGTATAGTTGATGTAATGTGATGAATTTGACACATACTTACGAAGAATCAAAACATGAAATACATCATGAACTCTAGATAATGTAGGTGGTAATGCCAATTTATAAGCCACCTCCCCAACTCTATAAAAAATATTGAATGGCCCGATATAACATGGACTTAGCTGAGACCCTCAAAAAACACATGATCTCCAACCTCAAATATCAACTCACATCTTGGTGTATCAGCATAACTCTTTTGTCTACTTTGAGCTATAAGCAGATGTCGCCTAATCAAACCAATCTTCATTGTGCATTGCTGGACAATCTCAGGTCCAATCATCCTTCTCTCACCAATGTCCTCCCAACATAAAGGTGATCTACAAGGATGATTCAACATTCCACTTGTGACTCTCACCAGGGGCGCCTTCCCTTGCCAAAGTTGAGGAGAAGCCCTCCTAAACAATCAATCAAGCATTCACCATTGGTGAGGAGCTTAGTTTCAGCAAAGGTCTTCTTTTGTGCCCATCTTGCTTATCTTCTTTAAAGAATTTCTAAGCGCATCATTTTTCATTTTTTTTCTCTATGTGCTTTTTGCAATCTAGCAGCTTCTCATTTACGCTCATTAACGTAGTTTAGATTAGCGCCCTACCCAAGCCCACCTCCTTAGCCCTCGCTTCTGTCATCCTGACATGGATCTCGGTTTCCTCGATAAGGTAGTGTGAGCAACGTGCTGAGATAGATCTAGAGGTTTGCCGTGCTAGGGCAGCACTCCCAATGTGAGGAAAAAACACAAGACGATACAGACTAGACACCACATCTTGATCAGTACAAAGCCAACAAAATCCTCTTTTGAGTAAAATTCCATCGGGTCTTCAAAATACTTAATTTCATCAAAGAAAGTCCCTCACGCAGATTGCTTTGAATGGGTAAATGAATCATTTCTCCTTGAGAATCCAACATTAATCCTCTCATACCCGCCTAATGGTCAGCTCGTTACCTTCCAAAATGGGGGATCTTCATTGGCAACAACAATGGTAGTTGTTGTGGAACTACTGGGCCAGGAGAGGACAACCTCTTGTTCCTACTCCTCTTTCTTAGCTTCAGGGATAGAGGTCCTGTAGCAGGTAACAACAAGCACAAGCACTTGACAGAAGGGGACCAGCACTTCTACTCTGGAACCGAGGAGCCGTTTGCAGTGAGAAGCAAGGGATGTCATGAACAATGGGAGGTCACGTCACAAAGAATTGACCTCTTTCTAAAAAGAGAGTGATCCTATTCCTTCTATAGAGGATATAGACTTTGTCCTCATAGCTTTTGTCTTTCTAAGGTAACTCAATCCATTGGGAGTGGGACCTGCTAGCATAATGCACGCTGGAACATGGAAATTTGAGATCTCATGAACGAATGACTTTTTTTTGTGGACAAACTTTTCGGTCAGGCCTATGGATGGATCCTTTTAGATCTATGGGTTGGCCATTCATATGAGCATATAGGGAATCTATACTTGAGTGTTTGACTTGGCCCTTGATTGGTGCGGTGAGGAATCATTCTTGATGGGCCTAAAACTTTGCCGAGATGACTATCATCCCTTTTCACTGCACATTTTATTTATAAAGAAGATGATTATAGGATCTAATTTGCTTTCTATGGTGAACTAGTCATTCCATACCTTCTACCTATCTTATGTGTGTGGAACCAGGTCTTTTTTGGTTCCAGCTTAACTGAAGTAGGTAGGGCTGGGCGAGAAAGGGTCCCCTCTTGCCTGCCTTATAGTAAGCGGGCCTTCGATTCCATAAGGGTCTTACGGTCTCTAAGAGGGGGTAGAACTACCTAACTAAAGAAGAATAGTGCTCTTTCTAAGAGTAGGCATGGAGAGATTTTTGTAGGGAAACTTGCAAGTCAAGTTTTGGGGGAGGCGGGTGTCGACCCAACCTTATGAGTATTCCAACTATAATTGTTTCGATGAACACTCACTCACTTTTGATAGTTATATGATTCCAGAAGATGATCTAGAATTGGGTCTATCACATTTATTAGAAGTGGACATTATAGTAGTTGTACCAGCCAAAACTCATCTACATATGATTGTAACACCTGCTGATGTACCTCATAGTTGGGTTGTACCTTCCTTAGGTATCAAATGTGATGTTGTACCTAGTCATTCAAATCAGACCTCCATGTGCAGTGAGATTCATGGAACTAATCATGCCTCTACATGTGTGCACCCACTCTGGCTCAGCCGCACCACCCGGGGTCGGGGTGTGAGCCACACAAGAAGCAAGCTATTACAGCGAGTGGCTGGAGCAGTAGGGAGCTGAGGAGCAAGGTGGTAGATAATATAGAAGAAGGGTCCAAGCTCTCGGTAGAGCAAAGGAGACAGTTAGGATAACAAACTTGAAATGTGGAGCTCAAGCAGCCGAAAGGCAAGTGGTTAGTGGCAAATAGCACCCTAGTGGATGGCATTCCTCTCTACGGCTGGCACTCAAGGAACCACGGGGCACTCCATACAAAGCAAGCAAGTCTTAAGGATGAGACATCTGTGCAAGGACCTCAATTCTCATTAGGAGGTCCAACAAGGACCTATAGAAGTCAGGGCTACCCCATCCCCATGGCAAGGCAATAGTGTCCTGAGGGAGGAGTTGAGAGGCCTTATAGTAGTAGTAGCACGGACCTCTTTTTCATTCTAGGCCATGCGAAGGGGGACAGTCCAAGATCATATAGTTTTTAAAAAAAAAGACAACAAAAGCTCTCAATGGCCTCTTTTTGAGTTATTCCAGCTTCTTCATTTTTCATGCCGCACTGAACGAACAAAACTGTCTCAGCGGAAGGAGAAGGACCTACTATGGCAGAGACTACTTATCCTCTTCTTGTTCCTAGCTGTCTATTATGAGTTTGTGAAGTCTGAAATCACCAATATGAGGGATCCCTCAAAAAAGAGAAGGATGGGCAGGGCTTTCGCAAGAGCTTCCCCCTCTCATGGTCAATATAGATGGGAAGGGGATAAGCATAACTAGCCTCTTTTTATGTATGTGCACCTTTGTTTTAGGGTGGGGCCACCCTCCCTCCTGCTAATCTGGCCATTTTTAAACGTTTCTTTCCTACCCAGACTTCTACTTGCAATTCCCCGCCCGGCGCTCTGCCTAGTTATGTACATGTTCCGACTCGCCAGTCATTATAGATCTAGTCGCATGGCGATGGCGAGGCGAAGGGGGAAGCAAGTACTTCACTTCGTAGACTAAACTAGTCACTTCTTAGAAGCTTAATGAAGGCCGACCACTACATAGAGACAACTACCATGATAGTAGAGAGGTAGAATTGAAGAGATTAGTGTGAAATGCTCAAGAAAGAATTAGAGAAGGGGTTGTGCACCCTCTGCCCCTTTGGTTCGGGATGGGCATCTGAAAAAGGTGAGAAAAATGGAAGAGTAGCACACTAGCGCAGCTCACTTTGCTTTTCGATGCTCCGCTTGTAGCTTCACTTCAAAGCCAACAAACTCCAACATCAAAGCTAAAGTGCCTTGGCCCTATAGTTTTGAAGTTTTGCTTCAAAAGAAGGCGCGCCAAAGAAACTAAGTACTAGCACTCGCACTGTTGAAGTCTAGGCTTGCTGCTCTCTTTCTCACTTTTGAGAGGTTGGATTTCACCTATGATCAAGCAAGCAACGTGCACTTTTTCCTGTTCTTGTTGTTGACGTTGACTTTCAAGTTCATTTTTTTAAGTAGGCCAAGATTTTCGGAGCTGCTCCTAGCTCACACTATGGTGGCAGAGGTGCTGCCATGAAGATCATGGAGTGTGAGCAGTACGAGCTGAAAGGCACTCATATTGTTTGGAGGGCAGGGGGCATAGATGCCAAACCTGACCCCTATCTATCATCGTAGGAGCTGTTCCTTTGAAAGATTATGGTTCTCAGGTATCCAATCCATTAATCCTCCAAACCAACTAAATCGAGGAAGCTGAAGCGGAAATGAAATTATAGGTTGAGGGAAGTCCAGGGAGGCTTTGTTCGCTCGCTCAATTTGCTCTAAAGCTTGTTTAGTAGACAGCAAGTGGAGTGCATAAGCCCTTATAGGGATAGGAATAGGGGGAGGCATGAGCTTGTAAGTCAAGCACAGAATGAGCCTTGTCTAATGAAGCTTCGCTTCCTCATCTTGCTTGCTTCTTAGAAGCTTAACGCACTATAATATAGGCATTTTGGTATGGTAGGAAGACTCCTTTGAAGGCCGACCACTACATAGGAGTGATAGCGAAGCCAAGCCATCAAAAGGTGAGCAGTCCTTATAGCATAGCAATAGCAAACGGCCAACTTATAGCCCTTTCTTTTTCTTGTTTAGGCACTACTGAATGAAATTTACTACTCAAGTACCAAAGGTCCATTTTTTTCCTTTTTAAAAATGGTTTCAAAACTGAACGTGGGTAATTCCATGTGTTCGTTTAGGTCGAGTATTTGTTGGGGCCATACGAGTCAAGGGTGGGTGTAGTGGTAGTTCATTCCCCCCTGACTAGGGAAGGGAAGGTAAAGGCAATTGAAAAGCATTCTTTCTCAGAAAAACCATCTTGATTGATAGTTAGAGGCGACTAGAAAGAAGATCCATTTTGTAGTCTGACCGATCCTTTCATTATCTTCAAAGCAAAGTGTATTGCATATTAGAACTCATTAAAGCCCAACATTAAGAGTTAGGTGAGACGATCGGGAGGCAAAAGCGTAGTGAGCTCACTTCAACCTGCCAGATAGGCCGCATGAAATGTCCTGTTAAAAGGGCTCTTCTTCATCGAAAGATTTTTCATTCCTTTTTCTATTGGTGAGTAGTGGTACATACTCAGGTGACTAGATGAAGGTAGGGCATATGCCCAATTGGTGATCGAGACCGTAGGCTAGAGGACTGGCCTTATTGGTATTAGTGTGGCGTGGGTGGTCCAAGTGAGTGCCAACTTGGAGTTCTGACGAATATGAGTGGGAAGCCCTATGGCGAGAGGATACTTGAAGGGGTGGACTTAGTCCAGGGAATCTTATTCTATTGAGAAATCATTATGATTAGGATTGTGCACTTATCTGAAGGTAGTGTGGGATCGCTATCTTATCTCGATATGTCCACTATCATAGAATACAGTGTTTAGAAACTCTACACAACTTATTGATTGATTTCACTCTCTTTTACAAATGGGCGGGGAAGGCCTATCTCGTTCCTGCATCTTGATCTGGTCTTTCCTATCCAACTCCTAATAACGACAGACATCTCTATCGATGGTTCAAACCTTTTGATGAACAAAATGGAATAAACCCATATATCCGGGTAGAATATGTAGTAGAATTAGAATAGAAAGGGAAGGGGATAGCCAGGGAAGCATATTTTCAAATAAGTAGAGTTGACTGGAAGAAAAGAAAATCTAGTTGCAGGTGGGGAGTTTTTATCTATATTTATGACCCACTCCTAACATATCGAAAATGAGGTTCTATTGCAACAAAACAACATTCCCTCTTATGTATTTGAGGGTAGATGATGTTGCAGCTCCTATCACACCTGCTCTAAATCATATATGAATTGACTATTCTAGTAACCTCCAACTAACCCACTTGAGGTTGTCAACCAGCCATTCACACGAAAAAAATCCTCTCTTGTCAATCATAAAGAGCATAGGCCAATAAAGTTCACTCCAACCGGTATAGTAACCCATAGACCAATTATGGTCTTCTCAACTATTCACCACTTCGTCTTTGAGGCCCCAATAAGTCCCTTCCATTGGTGTGTGCTAACTCTGTCAAAGCCCCTTTATCAGTCTCTCAAATGAGCTTGAAGAAAAGAAGAGTTGGATGGGTTCGCTCTAGCATGCAATCCTTGGCTTGGAGATAGACCCAATCCTCTACTTTATAGTGTTAGTGCCTTAACCTTAACAAGGCCCTACCCCTATGGATCCATTCTTTCAAACCGTGAATCCAAAAACCATTCCCATTCAACATTCATCGGCTGCATTCGCTTACCAATAAAGCTCCACCTGCAACCGAAAAAGTAGATGCTAGAGCAGCAACTCGAGAATTCGCAGATGTAGAAGTATCAGCCAAACGAAGGTAGTCAATATCCTCACCTTGAATAAGTAACAACTAGGGTGTAGAGCAGTTCTATAACATATTCAAGAGCATCCATAGGATGGATCAGAGTAAGAAATGTAAACAGAATGTTTTTATGAACCAATAAAGAAGACCAACGTGAGGTATCTTGATTGATCATCAGAACTGTTTTAGCCCAGTTCCTTATCCTTCAAGTTCAAGTGGAACCCCATAAAGTGGATCTAGCAATGGAATCAATAGCTACCAAGAACTATTCTTTCTCCCTCCCCTACTACCAGAAAGTTATGAAAGGCCTTCATAAGCTTAGAAGTCTTCACCTTAGAGTCTCGATATGATATGAAAAAGGAGATGAATAAGCATAAAAGGGTAACACCCTACGGCCCTGCCCGGTTGATTCAGTTGAAAAAGCCTTTCATTTGCAAGATTAGCTACTTCTAGGCAAACCTCTTGGCTATCTCTGGATCCCTACCTTCTTTATCACTAAGCAGTCATTTAGGGGCTAACATTGGTGATCCGAGCTGTTTCCATCTCGACGATGAAGCTTATACCCCATCTCTATTCTTGTATATCCAAATTGTATATCCAACACTTTATCCCCTCTTGGAGGAACTATTGATATACTATACATTGAAGTCAAAGCAAAGCACTGGCAGAAGGAATTCCAAGTAATAGAGGACTAAAGCTGCACATGCTTCTGTAAGCTAAATAGAATCAAAGGCAGAATGCTCAATCAATAGGCGTGAGCTAGTCTGTTACTGAGTTACTTGTAGGTATTCCCTCCCCCCTTCAGATGACTGTGACTGATCCAATGATTCATCATAGTTAATGCAATGCTATGTCCAAGAGAATCGATCAGGGAACGACCAACAAGGATCCTTCTCAACCTGGGCCTTGGACTACTCCTCCACTGACTCCTGCTATAAACCCTATAGTGAATCCTATTGCCGATGGGAATTTGAAAACTTAAGCTAGCTCTTCTATGCCTAGGCCTCCTGTGCATGGGCAGGGAAGAACGTCGACTACAAATCCCAATAACCCAACTTGCTATGCATGCTGTAAATGAGAATCATCATGGTGCTGATGTTGACTTGCAAGAGGGGCAGCTTGCGAGTAGGGCTGCTACACGAAGAAGGGAGTCACTAAGATTAGGTGCAATGGGAAAAATCAGAGTGAAAGCCATCTCTTATCCACCTAGTCAATTCCATTATACCGATCAGAACTGTAAAGAAGTTGGGCAAAAAGGAAGGAAGACCTCGAGCTAGCTCAGTTAAGATTTTCTTTTTCATGTTTCCCCCTCCCCCTCCTAAAGTCAGGAATGGCAGGATGCTAAAGAGATTGCTATGACACTAGTTCAGTTAAACAAAGCCCGAAGCTAGAATTCCAAAAAGGATGCGTCTCTCTTTTTCTCTAGATCTTAGTAGGACCTTTCTTCCTTCTCTCCAGCTAGTTTTAAAGGGGCATAGAAGCTCAAGTTCAAGGGTCAAAATTCGATTAGGCAAGAGGAAAGATCCATGGGAACTTTACAGCGTTCACACTTTTTAGGCTAAAGGACTGGAATCAAGAGTTCAACCCCTTCATAGAATAAAGCTTTCGGGACTACCTTTCCTAAACTAAATGGCTTCCACTTGAGATAAGCAACTCGACATTTAGTATGATACCAAGTTTGGCAATAGAAGAACAGATAATAGCATTCATTTTTGAAAGAATCCTAGCCAAAATACCCTTATTCAAACAGCCAAAATACCCTTATCCTTTGAATTTGAATAGGACATGTATGTGAGAGTAATACTTGTAACAAGACTAGGAGGGAGACTTTTCACTCTCAAAATGAAGCTGTCTAGAACACTCACTTTATTGGGCCGAAACCTAAATAGGGCGCTACTAGTTACTAGAAAGATGAAAGACTACAATACAAGCTAAACCTGTAATAGCATAACGACGTCAATGGAATTTCCTTTATAGCTTTTATCATATTATACTGTCATTTTTATCTCACAGTTAGTCATAGGATAGGCTTTGGGGGTGTTGCAGGCTATGGGGAATACGAACATTGCCTCGTACACGGATACAGACTTCGCCCTTGCTTCCGGAAGAGGCAAGCATCAAAAATTGAAATGGCGGCTGGCTAGAAAGGGATATGAAAGTTGGACTATCGCACTTTCTTTTGTTAAGAACCCTGACTGGCGTAATGGATTTCTGTTAACCAATATGGCTGGAGCATTGATAAGAAGTCTTGGTGGCCGTGGATTACAAATGTAAAACCCTTCCCTTTCGTCCTTGGCTTTTCTAATGTAACGCTAAAGGATTAGTCACCCCTTACCTACCTTTCTTACTTGTAATGAAGATTCATAATATAATATAGGGATTTGCATAGTTGGAGTATGACTTTTCCCGCAATGGATGAAAGGGAAGAAAAAAGAACTACTATTGCTCATAAAAGGAGAAAGAAGAATATTCTCATGTTGACCCGCTTTACTAATTGAATGCCCTGTCTATTCCTTGGGTTCTGTACATAATTGCTTATTGACTTTTTTTGTACTCTTTGCGAGAAAAAGACAACCGTACTGTCAGAAAAAAACTGAATACTATAGCGGATCATAGACAATAAGAAGGTATGATTGTCATGGTCAATAGACAAGAGGAAAGCTGGCCAATGTTAGATGCAAGAGCAGATAGCGAAAGTAGTTCTCTCTTCTTCGATGACCAAGAGTTGGGTTTCTCTATGACCTACCAATCACCAACTGAATGAGTATAAGCAATGCAAATGGAAAAAATCTTCTTTCTTTCCAAAGCCAATTCTGAAAATATCAATTGAGCGAAGCCCTTTATGGTATCAAAGAGGCACTAGTTGTCACCTAGCTTCCTCTTCACCTGAACCCACAAGAGAAGGAATTCCTTGTGATCTATGACCTTCCACTAGTGCCGTCACCCATAGCCAAAGATAGCAAGAGCTAGAATGGATAGAAGGAACTACTGCTTGTTTGAGTCGAATGGAAAGATTCTCTACGACCTAATAGACTGAAATAGGGCATACGAAAAGGAAGTTTTCTATGCAAGCTTGAACAGAATTGAAAATGCGGTTTCTCTTTTCACTACTGCTTTCCCTAAACTAGCTAAACTTGCTTACCGAACTATCCCTAACTTGCAAGACTCAACCTGGCACCTAGCTTACCATAACTCCAAAAGAAATGAAATGTCAATAAAATAAAAAGGAGTCCTTTTTTTATGTCTCATTACTGAGGACCTCGTTTCAAAAAAATATGCCGTTTGGGGGCTTTATTAGGACTAACTAGTAAAAAGCCTAGATCTAGAAGTAATCTTCAAAACCAATCATGTTCTTGAAAAAAATCACAATATCATATTCGTCTTGAAGAAAAATAGAAATTGTGTTTTCATTATGGTTTGATAGAATGACAATTACTTAGATATGTATATATCGCTGGAAAAGCCAAAGGGTCAACAGGTCAAGTTTTATTACAACTACTTGAGATGCGTTTGGATAACATCCTTTTTCAATTAGGTATGGCGTCGACTATTCCTGGAGCCAGGCAATTAGTTAATCATAGGCATATTTTAGTTAATAATCCTATAGTGGATATATCAAGTTATCATTGCAACCCCAGAGATATTATTACTATGAAGAATAAACAAAGATCGAAAGCTCTGATTCAAAATTTTATTAAATCGCCCCCCCATGAAGAATTGCCAAAACATTTGACTATTGACTTATTCCAATATAAAGGATTAGTAAATCAAATAATAGATAGTAAATCGATCGGTTTGAAAATAAATGAGTTGTTAGTCGTAGAATATTGTTCCTATTAAACTTGAACCTAATGAAAATAACAAGGAAAGGTTCAGACAATTTCATCCCCTCTCCTCCTCTCTTTTGCGTTGAAGTCAAATATAAATCTAAGAGTTCATTTTCCCATTTATTTATTACAAATGAATCAAGGAGCTGTATTAGGAGTTGGAAGAGACCCTGGATTCACTCCTCAATAGCATGCAAGGCTCCTTCACTTTGCCACGGGCACCCTCTTTTGCTGCAAAGGGGAGTTCTTGTTGATCGTTTTTAATGGATCTCACCAAATATGGAAATGGTTCAGAAAATTAATCCAGTGAGCTATCTGGCTTTAGCTTTTGGATTGGACATGAGTTCGTTCCTTCGTTCTTGAGTTCAAACTTCCACCATTTTGTAGAATTGCTATGCTTACTAACAAATATAAATAATCAGTGTGGGTTTCTATTTGGTGTTCTTTTTTGAAGTTATCTCTACTTTTAGAGGTTTACTTGTGGTTTTGTCTTTTCCTATTGTATATAGTTATCACCATCTTCAGATCAATAAGTCTTCAAGCCTCCACTTATTACCTGGATAACTAAGTTTCATCAGCAATTTATACTTAATATAAGCACTAGTTGATAGATGATCTAATAAAAAATTTTGGGAGATTTAGAAATTAATAACAAGGATTTAAATTTTTCTTGCAAAAATAAAACATAGTCTTATTTAGCCAATGCATTATCCTTTTTGTTCTAGAAAAAGAATGCAACATATTGACATGTATCCATTTTGTCTTTTTAAGTATCCTTGATAATACTTTATATTATTTAGGAGATTTTATAATTTCCATGCTTTGATGTTATTTTCAGGTTTTTTAAGTGTTCACTTTCCTATGAAATTGGTCAAAGATGTGATTTTGACATGCAAAATAACTGGAGCATTTCCAAGGCTCCAAGGCCAATAGGTTTGACACTGATCACAAGCCTGATGTTCTATTAATGTATGCTCCCTTTTTTATGTGTTTGTCATGCATTCTTCAATGTGATTTCTTGAGATTGATAACTACAATTTGGACAAATTTTATGACCTTATACAAATGCCTATTATTTTACTTGTGAGATTATCTTGACATGGTTTGGTACATGCTACGTGTGTGCTGATGGAATAAGTAGGTCTGCAACCTATTTGTATAAACAATTCTTATTTGATTTTGATGTTACCCTTCAAACTAGTTGAAATTTTAATAATTATTTCACCAACTATGCTAGGAATTCAATTTTTTGTGTCTTTACATTTTTCATATTGAATAGGAGCGTGGTCGACTCATGAGGTTATGTATCATTGTCACAAAATTTTGAGTATCTGATATGTATTTGTTTCTTTTCATTGTTTTACTCACCATCAAATTTGCCAAGTCATTATGATCAAGAGATGGTTGTGTTTATTATTTATTTTTTTAGATCCAAAATAGGAAAAAAAAAATAGTATATAGATTTTAAACTCTAGAAAACATTTTAACAATAAACATCTAGAAGAGGCAACTACTACAATTTGAAATCTGTTCTGATTTTCGAACGATCGTATAATTTAATATAGACTAAGTCTACCCATTCAAGTTCTTCAACAATTATGTTTATGCACAAGAATGGGTCCCCGCTTTATGACCTATAGCTCTTGATAAATTAGGTATGAGATGCTTGGGTCACCTTACAATTTGAGCATGTTGCCCATGTAATCCTTTGTCTGATGATGTTGCTCTGCAAATTGGAACATATGTCAATCAATGTTATAATGATGGCTCATGGGGAGGAGTGGTAATTGGAGTAGATGATTTAATTTAGAAGTCTATTTTCAGGTACTTATATATTTTTTTTATGCCAATGATGAGGTTCCACATAGTACTTTTGATCAAAAGATCAATCTCTTTAATTTGTACCCTTCACTAGATGAGAAAATGTGCCATACTCTACGACATTAACATAACTATGAAAATCAAGGAATGATGGAAGGGAATAAAGATCAAGAAAAAGAAAATCGGAATGAAATAAAGAAGAAAAAATATAAGTGAATATAAATAAATTAGGTAGATTGAGTAGAACATAGAAGAGTCTAGATTTCAAATGAAAAAAATTCAAACTTGAAAAGGATCTTTTATTATTTGTGAAGAATAAGAATAAGGGACAAGGGGATTGATGAAGAAAGATCTCTTGCTCCTATTACTTATTTCTATTATCTTATAAAATAATATTGTGTTCTAGGATACTTTGTTAGAATAGCTAGGGGTGTGCATTCGGTTAAAACCGAACCGAACCAAACCGAACCGGCCGAACTGAATTTTCCGAAATTTTCGAAAACCAAAACCGAACCGAACCGAACAGTAATAGAACCGAACCGAACCGAACCGAAATATTTCGGTTCGGTTCAATTATAACCAAATTGCAAAACCGAAATTGACAGGGTTTGAATCTGGTCATTTGCATAAGGGATTAAGGGGGGAAAAAATTTAGTACAAGATATACATTATACTTCAAGTGAATCTAAGTCTTCAAGTTGCAGCATATTTCGCTTCGGTTCAATTATAACCAAATTGCAAAACCGAAATTGACAGGGTTTGAATCTGGTCATTTGCATAAGGGATTAAGGGGGGAAAAAATTTAGTACAAGATATACATTATACTTCAAGTGAATCTAAGTCTTCAAGTTGCAGCAGTAGCACAACAGGAGGCTAGGAGCAGGCTGAGCTGCAAAATACTTCAACAGCAGGAGCAACACAGCAAGAGGCTAGGAGCAGCAGCAGGAGCAACACAGCAGGAGCAAGTGAGCAACACAGCAGGAGCAGCAGGAGGCTAGGAGCAGCACAGCAGGAGCAAGTGAGCAACACAGCAGGAGCAGCAGGAGCAAGTGAGCAACACAGCAGGAGCAGCAGGAGCAACACAGTAGGAGCAGCAACAAGTGAGCAACACAACAGGAGCAGCAGGAGGCGAGGAGCAGCAGCAGCAGGAGCAACACAGCAGGAGCAAGTGAGCAACACAGCAGGAGCAGCAGGAGGCTAGGAGCAACACAGCAGGAGGCTAGGAGCAGCAGCAGCAGGAGCAACACAGCAGGAGCAAGTGAGCAATACAGCAGGAGCAGCAGGAGGCTAGGAACAGCAGCAGCAGCAGGAGCAACACAGCAGGAGGCTAGGAGCAGCAGCAGCAGGAGCAACATAGCAGGAGCAAGTGAGCAACACAGCAGGAGCAGCAGCAGCAACAATAACACAGCAGGAGGCTAGGAGCAGGAGCAGCAGGAGGCTAGGAGCAGCACCCCTATGAGCAACACAGCAAGAGCAAGTGAGCAATACAGCAGGAGCAGCAGGAGGCTAGGAGCAGCAACAACAACAACAACACAGCAGGAGCAACACAGCAGCAGCAGGAGCAACACAGCAGGAGCAGCACAGCAGGAGGCTAGGAGAAGGCTGAGCAGCAACAGCAGGACAATGTATAGTTGCAGACTAGTAGTCTAGCAGAAGTGGGCAAGCTACAAAACAATTCAACAGCTCAAATTCATATAACAAGATAGTTCAAGACTTCAAGTTGCAGGAGCAGCAGAGCAGCAGGAGCAGCAGAGGAGCAGGAGCAGCACAGCAGCAGGAGCATGTATATTGTATAGTATCAGAAGCTGGCAAGCTGCACTACTGCAGAACACTTCAACAGTTATGTGGTTTAGAATAAATATGATCAACTGTAATTATGTGGTTCAGAATAAATAACAGTAATTATGTGGTTCAAAATAAATATGATCAATTCAGTAATCAGTTAGCATTTTAACTTTGAAGGATTATATCATGCCAAATGATCCATTAAGAAAAGCTTGAGAAATCTCCTGTAGTCCTGTGTACAGAAGTAACAAAACAGAAGCCAGAACTCAGAAGGCCCAGAACCAGAAGTTCCAACTTCCAAGCAGCATAACATTACTAGGGTGAAGCCAAAGAATGAGACAATCGTCCAATCAGTCACTTGCCCATATGCGAGCATAGCATATGGCAATGAGCCAATGATTCAACATCTTCATCGCCTCAAACAGCTTATGAAAAATTCAACAAATATCATTAAAAAAACCATAAAACAATTCCAAGAGGGTCATACTGTCATATTCGCCTTATACCGTCATACCCAGCATCCCTCTCTGGCTGTCCCCGTGAGCGAATGGTAGGTAGTGGTTGCCTTCACAGGCCATCCAAACAACCATGCCATTGCTACAAGTAGGGGTGTGCATTCGGTTAAAACTGAACCGAACCGAACCAGAGTAGGGGACCATTGGAACACCTCCGCATCAAAACACCAAAGACAAAAAAAACCTCAAATAAAAGCAAAAATTCAAGAGGCTCAGATGGCTTTGATGCATCATCAAAAACGAAGATGTCTCCCCTCAGGCATCAACCTGCTCGGCTGCTCCTACAAAATAATAGTTGGATACATACCTGTCCCTCGATAGTTGGATCATACTGTTGAACCTAAAAAACATAGTAAAATATCATCACAGTAAAAGCAATTAAGAAAATATCAGGTAAGTAGGTAACTGGGTAAGGAACTAAGGACAGTAAGATTATAACTTCACACATGCACTGATGCTGCGATGCACATGAATGATAAGGATATATAAGAATGAATCTGCAAGAGATGACCATAGAAAGTTAGGAACATGAACAGAAATGCATAAAAAATAAGTAAACATATTCAAACCTTAAGATGACTTTTCAAAATTCAACAGTTGCGACATCTAATTTCATCTTTATCAACTCTGAAATAAAAAAATCAATCAATGATTATCTGATCATAATAAAGAAATATACAATACAATAATAAAAATATTAGCAATGCAAATCTTACCCTCTTGAATCTTTTCAAGTTCTTCCAAACTTTCCTCAACATTGATTTCTGTTTTTGAATTTTTAATCCAATCTTGAGTGCAAATGAGAGCTTGTACTAGTGTAGGAGTCAAAGAGCTACGAAAATGATCAAGTATGCGCCCTCCTGTACTAAAAGCTGATTCAGAGGCCACTGTAGAGATAGGTATAGCTAACATATCACGAGCCATATGTGACAAAATAGGAAATCTGCAGCTATTCACTTTCCAGAAACCCAGAACATCAAAGTTTGGCTCATTTTTTTCAAGATCCTCTAATAAATACTTGTCTATCTCAGACTTCATTTCATCACCCATGAAACTTTTTCTATGCTCAGCAAATAGACTGCTTAAGATGTACTTACCTGATTGCTTTCGCATACTTGATCCTTCACCAGATGGCATTCCTCCCGGCTGTAGTCGCATTCTGTACTCTTTGAACAAATCATATACAACTTCACGCAACCTTCTCCTCATCATAACACCTCTTTCACCTTCATACATTTTTTCAACTCCAAACTCAACATATTCTAACTTGCGTCTTGGATCAAAGACAACAGGAACAAAGAGAAGCATATTAATCTTCTCTGGCTCACCCCAATACTTGTCATATTTGTCTTTCATCACAGCAGCCATTTCTTGGATTTTTGTATCACCGCTGACCTTCCACAGATTCAAAAGAAGGTTAACTTGACAAATTTCATCAAAAAATAAATTACTTGTAACATACATAGAGCCAGAAACTCTAAGAGTCAACTCATAGAAATGCTCTAAGAATGTAATAAGTCGCCTAACATTCTGCCAGTCAAAAGACAGAGGAGTTCCATCTTCATCATTAAGCTCATGACGGAAATTGCTATCTTCCTCTTCAAATTTTTCAAAAGCCCTCTCAAAAGTTTGAGCTGCTTCAAGCATCATATAGGTGGAATTCCACCTTGTGGATACATCTAAACAAAGACATTTCCTGCTTTCAATTTTTTCAATTTCCACACATTCTTTGAACCTCTGCCATCTTGCTGGAGAATATCTCACATATTTAACTGTAGATCTAACCCGAGCAATGGAATCTTCCATCTCTTTCAAACCATCTTTCACCACAAGATTAATGATATGTGCTATGCAACGCATATGAATATATTTTCCTTGTGCCAAACAAGTGCCCCAATTCAAAAATTTTTCCTTCAAATAGGAAATAGCAGTATCATTTGAAGAGGCATTATCAATAGTAACAGTCAAAACACTATCAATTCCCCATTCAGAGAGGCATTTTTCAATTAGTTTTCCTATAACTTCACCCTTATGACTTGTAATCTTGCAAAAATTCAAAAGCTTTTTCTTCAAGTTCCAATCAATATCAATATAATGTGCTGTGATACACATATAGTTTATGTTTTGAATTGAGGTCCAAGTATCAGTGGTCAAACAAACTCTCTGTTTGGACTCTCTGAAATACTGTTTCAACTTTACATTTTCATCATGGTAGAGTTGAAAATAGTCTCTAGTCATAGTCCAATGTGAAGGCATTCGAAATCTAGGACAAGCTTGAGACATAAAATATTGAAAGCCTTCATGGTGCACAAAGCTAAAAGGCAGTTCATCTATAACAATCATGTGTGCCAGTGCTTTTCTAATTTTTTCTTGATCAAACTTCCAGCTTGTTAGCACAGGCTCATTTCCTACTTCTTTCTGAATAGGTTGCATAGCAAGTTGTGTTTGATGTGTATCAACATTATATGGATATCGCTTGCACTGATTCATGTGATGTCTAAGAGAAGAAGTACCAATTTTTTTTTTAATCACACAAGAATTCATTACCACAGTAGTTGCATTTGACTTTGGTTGACTTGTCCGGGTCTGTGAACTTTGTGTAATGCTCCCATACAGCTGATCGTGCTGCCATTCTTTTCCTCGGCATTGGAGGCTTTGTACTGCTCGTAGATACATTGCCCTTATTTGGAACTTCGGTAGACATAGGCGTAGAACTTTCCTGCGAGGCAAAAATTGGCATTAGACTTGGAATAACTGGATTTGTGCTTGAAAGCTGCTGACTGTCATCCTCGTTCAACATCTATCAATAGAAAAATACAGAATTACATATTAAATTGTATGAAATCAAAAAATCCTAATTTAATTTCACAAAATTCAACCCTAACCTTGCAATTTGATCCCGATGATGCCATTGTAGAACCCTAATTTCACAAAACCCTAATTTAATTTCACAAAAAATCAACCCTAAATTTCATAATTTCCGAAATACTCTCAACTTGCAGCTTAATCCGTTGTAGAAAAATGAGAGATTGAAGCTTAGAGTAGGGGTGTGCACTATTCGGTTTTAACCGAACCGAACCGACTGACCGAAATCGAATAACCAATTCGGTTCGGGTTATTCGGTTCTCGGTTCGATTTCGGTTTTGAAAAAAAAAATTTAAATTTTGGTTCGGTTTCGGTTTCTGATTTTCGAAAACTGTAAAAACCGAACCGAACTGAATTTTATATATACCTATATACCAGGGGTGAGCAAAATTGGCTCATTTTAGAATCAGAACCGGATTCTAAATTGGTTTCTCGGTTTCGGTTCTAAATCAGTTCTAAAACCGGTATACCGGAGCTCCGGCGTCGCGACGACCGGTGAGGGCGAGGGCGAGGCGGCATCGCTGTGAGCACGGGGGCGAGCGCGAAGGCGAGGTGGCGTCGCTGCGAGCTCGGGGGCGAGGGCGAGGGCGAGGCGGCGTCGCTGCGAGCTCGGGGGCGAAGGCGAGGCCGAGGAGGCGCAATTAGGGTTAGGATTAGGGTTAGGGTTAGGGTTTTAAATTCGGTTATAACCGAACCGAACCGAAATATTTCGGTTCGATTCAGTTTGGTTTTATTACTATTCGGTTCGGTTCGGTTTTGATTTTTGAAAATTTCAGAAATTTCGGTTCGGCCGGTTTGGTTCGGTTCGGTTCGGTTTTAACCGAATACACACCCCTAGCTCAGAGTGCGACCAGAGAGATATTGAGACGTCGGGACTGAGAGTCAGAGCCTCAGAGGAGAGGAGGAGGGGGGTGGTCCGGGGGTGGACCATGGACCAAAGGATTAACAATAAAATTGTATGAAATTAAAAAACCCTAATTTAATTTCACAAAAAACCAACCCTAAATACCCTCACCTTGCAGCTTAATCCGTCGTAGAAAAATGAGAAATTGAAACTCAGAGCGTCGACCAGAGAGAGGCGTCGCCACGTCGGGACTCAGAGCCTCAGTCCTCAAAGGAGGAGGGGGGTCCGGGGGTGGACGAAAGCTGGAGGGATGAAGGCGCAGCACCGCAGGTCCGCAGCGGCGAGAGCGGCGAGAGCGAGAGCGAGAGCGCCGAGAGGGTTAGGGTTAGGGTTAGCAGCTGCAGAATAGCAGGCGTCGGCGAAGTGGCAAACCGCTCTGAAAACGGAGATTATATAGGCGATTTGTTTGAGCCGATTAGACCAAAACCAAAACCAAATCCGCAGTATATAGGTATATATATAATTCGGTTCAGTTCGATTTTTACATTTTTCGAAAATCAGAAACCGAAACCGAACCAAAATTTAAAATTTTTTTTTTCAAAACCGAAACCGAACCGAGAACCGAATAACCCGAACCGAATTGGTTATTCGGTTTCGGTCAGTCGGTTCGGTTCGGTTAAAATCGAATAGTGCACACCCCTAAGAATAGCCAAGTATCTTGCATATGACACCAAATGAAAAGAGTGGTTGAAAATAGAAGAAAATTGAATGTTATGAGTTGTGCATTACACTGGTTTTCTTTTTATCAAGGTGCATTATAACTTTGAGATGAGTTGAAAACCATGCTCTTGGATATCATTACTAGCCTTCACCAAGAAAGACGAAAAGTAGCTGTGAAGTATTATATAGCTTCTTTGTATCGTATTTTTTAAATAAATAATCTACATAGCTTGTAAATTGAATGAGATCTCATAGAATCTTCATTTCACTGAGTTTAATAGTTGGTAACCCAAAAATAACACCATTTTTATTGACTTATCCATATAATTATCACCACTTTTCAGATAAACAAGTTTTCAAACCTTCACTTATTGTTTGTATAAATTTAACTAGTAATTTCTACTTAAAAAGCACTAGCTGGTAGATGATCTATTAACAGATTTAGATGTCAATAACAAGAATTTAAATTTTTTTTGCAAAAATGAAATATAGACATATCATTCATAATAAAATCTTATTTTGTTTAGGAGATTATATAATTTTGATACTTCAATGCTATTTTTAAATTTTCATGTGGTTCACTTCCCTTCGATATCATCTGAAAATGTGATTTTTATATAAAAAATAATTTTTAAGGATTTTTGAGGACTAGCTCCATGATCAGTGGGTTGACATTGATCTCAAGCCTGATGTTTTATTTTAGATTTTGTATCTGCAACCAGAGTTGGGAAAAATTTGTCATTGCATTACCTTATTTCTCTTTAGCCAAGGAGGCTGAATTTGGTAGTTTTATAATGCCATGTTGTGACTGTATGCAGTTCAAATGGAGATGGTACATGGCAGTTGGGGTAGGGTTAGAATTCTATCTTGTGTAGTGTGTGCTTTTTCATTTGCATGCTTAGGTATGTTCCATGCGTGTATGTGTTGTAAGAGCATGTGTGTGGGTTTGCTTGTTTGCTTGCGTATTGGTTGCACATGTGTGTACATGTGCATTTATGGTATCATTCTATCTTGTTAGTCTTGTTATATACTTTTGTGCCTAAGCAAAAAATATTTTATTGCATTTAAGTAGTTTATAATCTAAACATAAGGCACTATTTTTTATTGACTTATGCATATAACTATCACCACCTTCAGATAAGTTTTCAAGTCTCCATCATTAACTAGATAAGTTTCACTAGTAATTTTTATTTAATAAGAACTAACTGGTAGATAATATATTAGCAAATTTTGAGTAATTTAGATGTCAATAACAAGAATTTATTTTTTTTTATTGAAAAAGAAAGTATAGACATATCTAGCAAATAACCTTTTGTACATGTTGCCCATCATGTTGTCTTCATTTTATGTGTTTGTGTATTCCTACTAAAACCTTGTTTTGTTGATTATATGATTTCCATACTGTAATGTTATTTTTAAATTCTCAAGTGATTCACTTTCCTTTGATATCATTTGAAGGTGTGATTTTTCCATGAAAAATGACTTTGAAGGATTTTTGAGGACTAGCTTGGGATCAATGGGTTGATATTGACCCCCCAAGCATGATGTTTTATTTTATATTCCACATCTGCAACCAAAGCTAGGAAAATCTATCATTGGGTAATCTTATTCCTCTTTGTCGAATAGGATTTAATTTGGTAGTTTTATAACGTCATGTTGTGACTGCATACAGTTCGAATGGAGATGGTGCATGGTAATTGGAATAAGGTTTAAGTTATCTTCTATGTAATGTGTCCTTGTTCATTTGCATGCTCAGGCGTGTTGTGTGTTGTAAGAGCATGTGCATGTTATTTTGGTTGTTGGTTTATGTATGTGGGTTTGCTTTTTTGCTTGCGTATTGGTTGGAGCATGTGTGTACATGTGCATTTGGGGTATCAATCTCATGAAGCTTCAGGTGCAATTTAAGTTTCTCTGATATTATAGAACATGGGCTGGACTACTCTTCTCGTAGGGCCTTTTATATATTTTTTGGCCTAAGAATAACATAATTCATTGCATTTAGTATTTAGTAATCTAAAATTAAGACACCATTTTTTTATTGATTTCTACATATTGATTTCTACTTAAAAAGCACTAGCTGGTAGATGATCTATTAACAGATTTAGATGTCAATAACAAGAATTTAATTTTTTTTTTGCAAAAATGAAATATAGACATATCATTCATAATAAAATCTTATTTTGTTTAGGAGATTATATAATTTTGATACTTCAATGCTATTTTTAAATTTTCATGTGGTTCACTTCCCTTCGATATCATCTGAAAATGTGATTTTTATATAAAAATAATTTTTAAGGATTTTTGAGGACTAGCTCCATGATTAATGGGTTGACATTGATCTCAATCCTGATGTTTTATTTTAGATTTTGTATCTACAACCAGAGTTGGGAAAAATTTATCATTGGGTTACCTTATTTCTCTTTAGCCAAGGAGGCTAAATTTGGTAGTTTTATAATGCCATGTTGTGACTGTATGCAGTTCAAATGGAGATGGTACATGGCATTTGGTGTAAGGTTAGAGTTCTATCTTGTGTAGTGTGTGCTTTTTCATTTGCATGCTCAAGTATGTTCCACGTGTGGATGTGTTGCAAGAGCATGTGTGTGGGTTTGCTTGTTTGCTTGTGTATTGGTTGCACATGTGTGTACATGTGCATTTATGGTATCAGTCTTGCAAGGCTTAGGGTGCAATTTAAGGCTCTATGATGATGTAGAGCATATGCTGAACTGCTCGTCTTGTAGGTCTTTTTATATATTTTTATGCCTGAGAAAAACATAATTCATTGCATTTAGTAGTTGGTAATCTAAAAACGACACACTACTTTTTTTATTGACTTCTGTATATACTTATGGCCACCTTTAGATAAAAAAATTTCCAAATATCTTTACTTGGATAAGTTTCACTAGTAATATCTACTTAAGAAGCATTATCTCATAGATGATCTATTAGCAAATTTTGGGTTTTTTAGTGTAGTCAATAACAAAAATTAAAATTTTTTTTTGCAAAAATAAAATATAGGCATATCTAGCCAATGATTTTTTTTTACATGTTGCCCATCTGCATTTTTCATTTGTTTGGGTATTCTTGACAAAACCTTATTTTGTTTAGGAGATTATATGATTTCCATCCTTCAATGTTATTTTCAAATTCTCAAGTGGTTTACTTCCTTTTGATATGATTTGAAGGTGTGATTTTTACATGAAAAATGACTCAGGTGTGTGCTTGTTTATTTGCATGCTCTAGTGTGTTCCATGTGTGGATGTGTTGTAAGAGCATGTGCATGTTAGTTTGGTTGTGGGTTTGCATGCATACGTTTGCTTATTTGCTTGCGTATCAATCTTGTGAGGCTTTGGATGCTGTTTAAGGCTATCTAACTTTGCAAAGCATGGGCTTAACCACCCTTCTTGTCAGTCTTGTTATATACTTTTGTGCCTAAGAAAAAAATATTTTATTGCATTTAAGTAGTTTATAATCTAAAAATAAGACAATATTTTTTATTGACTTATGCATATAATTATCACCACCTTCAGATAAGTTTTCAAGTCTCCATCATTAACTAGATAAGTTTCACTAGTAATTTTTATTTAATAAGAACTAACTGGTAGATAATCTATTAGCAAATTTTGGGTAATTTAGATGTCAATAACAAGAATTTAATTTTTTTCTTCAAAAATAAAATATAGACATATCTAGCAAATGACCTTTTGTACATGTTGCCCATCATGTTGTTTTCATTTTATGTGTTTGTGTATTCCTAATAAAACCTTGTTTTGTTGATTATATGATTTTCATACTGTAATGTTATTTTTAAATTCTCAAGTGATTCACTTTCCTTTGATATCATTTGAAGGTGTGATTTTTCCATGAAAAATGACTTTTAAGAATTTTTGAGGACTAGCTCTGGGATCAATGGGTTGATATTGACCCCCCAAGCATGATGTTTTATTTTATATTCCATATCTGCAACCGAAGCTAGGAAAATCTATCATTGGGTAATCTTATTCCTCTTTGTCAAATAGGATTGAATTTGGTAGTTTTATAACATCATGTTGTGACTGCATACAGTTCGAATGGAGATGGTGCATGGCAATTGGAGTAAGGTTTAGGTTCTCTTCTATGTAATGTGTGCTTGTTCATTTGCATGCTCAGGTGTGTTGTGTGTTGTAAGAGCATGTGCATGTTATTTTGGTTGTTGGTTTATGTATGTGGGTTTGCTTGTTTGCTTGCGTATTGGTTGGAGCATGTGTGTACATGTGCATTTGGGGTATCAATCTCATGAGGCTTCAGGTGAAATTTAAGGTTCTCTGATATTATAGAGCATGGGCTAGACTACTTTTCTTGTAGGGCCTTTTATATATTTTTTGGCCTAAGCAAAACATAATTCATTGCATTTAGTATTTAGTAATCTAAAATTAAGACACCATTTTTTATTGATTTCTGCATATGATTCTTGCTACCCACGGATAAATAGGTTTCCAAGCATCTTTAAGTGGATAAGATTCACTAGCAATTTCTATTTAATAAGCACTAGTTGGTAGATGACCTATTAGAAAATTTTGGGTGATTTAGATGTTAATAACACGAAAATTTTTTTGTAAAAATAAAATATAGAAATATGTAGCCATTGACTTTTTTTACATGTTTCCCATCATGTTGTGTTGATTTTATTTGTTTCGGTATTCTTGATAAAACCTTATTTTGTTTAGGAGATTATGTAATTTGCATGCTTCAACGTTATTTTCAAATTCCCAAGTGATTCACTTTTTTTTCGATATCATATGAAGCTTCATGTCATTTTTATATGAGAAATGACTTTCAAAGATTTGTGACGAGTTCCAGGGCCAACAGGTTGACATTGATCCCAAGCTTGATGTTTTACTTCATATTCCACATCTGCAACCGGAGTTGGGAAAAATTTGTCGTTGGATAACATCCTTGCTCTTTTGTCCAAGGGGGTAGAATTTGGTAGTTATGTAATGTCAAGCTGCTACTGCATGCAATTCAAATGGAGATGTGGTGCATGGCAGTTGGAGTAGGGTTTAAATTTTCTTTTGTGTATTATGTGCTTGTTCATCAGCATGCTCAAGTGTGTTCCGCATGTGGATGTGTGGTAAGATTTTCTTATTTGCTTGCATATTGGTTGGAGCATGTGTGTACATGTGTATCGAGGGTTTAAAACTTTAGCCAAAACTGAAATATTTTAGTTTTAGCCTGCGCTGAACCATTTTGCCTAAATACATTTCGATTCTAGGGTTAAGGTTTCGCATCGATCAACGGCGGCGAGCATAGTGAGATTGTGCAGAGTAGTAGCAGCGGAGCAGCAAGCAGCATGTAACCACCTGCTACTCCATAACGGCCCATTACTCGGGCCCATAACCCACAACCCAATAACCACCTCTATTTATAGGCAGCAACCACCCACTAAACCTTACGGATCGAGGACTTTTCTAGGAGCAAAGAGGGTCAAGAAACAATCATCGTGAAGACACAGAGTGGCTAGAAGATTTGGGACGATCGTCATCAAGATTCGAGGTAGGTTGAGTTACTTTCATCCATTCTCTCTTTGCCTCTATTCCTGAGACAAATTCATGTTGAATAATTGATAAACTTAGTAACCCTCATGATATCTAGGAAGATGATGATAACCTAGATTTAAGCAAAACTGATAGAAATTAGATAATTCTGCAAAAACTCCATCTCCCTCTCCACAGAGCAGCGAGAGCTGCTCACCGGTGGAGTGCAGGGCGGCCGGAGGAAAGCGGCTGACGCTTGCGGTGTGCTGTGCGGTGGCGTATGATGCGGCGGCGTGTGGTGCGGCAGCATCCAGCATCGCTGGACGCAGACAACACGAAACCCAACGGCAGCACGGCTTCAGCATGAAACCCAGCGCCAGTGCAATTTCAATGCGTGGTATGGTGACGGGAGCAGCCGATGGCGTACGCACGACTGTGCGGGCTGGAGTTCCACCAGCGAGCGGGGCAGCACGGATCTGACAACGATTGGAGGTGGCGGCCTGGTGGCATGGCGGCATGGCGGCGTGGCAGCCTGGCAGTGACGATGGCAGTAGATTTAGGTTTAGGGTTAGAGGGGAAGAAGGAGATTGGTTTTGGTTTTGGTTTTAATTTAAAGTTGATTTTGGTTTTGGTTTAGTTTAAACTTGGTTTTGGTTTAGGTTTGGTTCAGAATTGGTTTTGGTTTAGATTCTGGTTTTGGAATTGGTTTGAGTCAGGGTTGGGGTTAATCGAACTAATGATAAGGTGAATGGTTTAGATCAAGCTAAGTAATATGAATTCATGATTTGGTTCATTGAAATGAGTTTGATTATTACGTATTGGACTTGAAATTGATTGAACATTAGATTGAAGGAATTTAGTAAGATTGATTAAATTGATTGATAAATTGATTTGGGTTTGGGATAATTGATTCATGATTGTGTTGAAATTTGATTGGGATACTTAAATCTCATTAAGGATGAATTTGTAAGATGGAATCAAATTGTGATTTGTTTGGAAATCGACTGGATTGGTTATGACCTAGAAACTTGAAGGACTAATTTGTAAATCAAATTATATTGGGGACTTTTGTGACAAATATACTGTAAGGATTAAATTTGGAATTATTAAGGACTTGGGTGATAAATTGTTGGATCAATGGCTATTGATAATAATCTGATAATTTTGAGGTTCATAATGTAGAATTGTTGCAAATTATTTATCTTGATGACGGAGTTGTAATTTGGAGTGATATAGGGGCTAAATTGCATATATACATTTGAACAGTCATAACCTTCTCATTTGAGATCCGATTTTGAGGGTCTAGGAGTTGGACTTGGTTTTTCATGCTGATTCTATTGGTGGTCTCAAATCCTTCTTTTGACAATGTCTTCTAGTTGAATAGTCTTATTTGTGATCGAGTCGACTCCTTTCTATCGCTTGGTAATCTTGACTCGATATTTATTATGGCTGAGCCTTTGGTATCTTGAGGGACATATGCAGTGGGACTCTATTTGACTGGTACCAGTCGTCGATTCCCTACTTCGGTATGGGATTAGCAAGACTGTCAGACGTGACAGTAGTCAGTCTCCTGAGTTGTAGGGGACGTGATCCGTTGTGTGACTAGACGGGATCACCACTCCATCAGTAGTTGGGAGTGTAGCGTGGTATGATTCTGCTTGGTAGAGGGTCCAGCCACACCCATATACTGATTTATGTGTAGATTGGTTCGACTCTGCTTGGTGGGAGGTGCGACCATCTCCGTAATATCTGTAGGGGAGTCCATAGTCACTGTCCCTAACCATTGGCTGTCATGAATGTGATATCTTTGTTGATTCATTCCTTGCTATGGATGTTGGTTTATATAATCATCATTGTCGTTGTATTATTTTTGATGCTACTGTGTTAATTTTATTGTTGCCTCCTAAATATTGATCTCTCCTACTGTTTGGAGGAGGTAACTCCCTACTGAGCATCCTTGGCTCACTCTTTGATTGTTCCCATCCACAGGAGAGTAGCAGCTAGGCACAGGTGACTACAGTAGTAGTGAGTACATGTGCGACCACTCTTGGAGCTACTTTATTTATATGTTATTTCATTTTTATGTATGGAAATACTTTTGAGGACTTGAGTATTTCTAGTTAGACCACTTTTGTTATGTTATCTGAACTATATTTGCATTGATGTAATAAATCTTAATTCTATATATTCTGTAAATCTTTTATATGTATGTTGTCCACTTGTGTTGTGGTTCAATCGGACATGATAGGGGTGTTACACAATGCGGGAGCAGAACCGGTGGAGTAGCGAGCGGCGGGCGAAGCAATAGTAGTGGAGCAGCGAGCAAAAGTGGAGTAGAAACAATGAGCAATGATAGAGGAGTGAGCAACATCAGAGCAAAAGTAAACAAATAGCTAGCGGCGGCAGAGTAGCAAGTAGTGACAAAGCAAAAGCAGTGAGCAATGGTGGAGTAGAAGCAATGAGCAACGAGCAGCGAGTCTCTAGTCTAATAAGGTACTACCATCCTTTCTTCTGCCTTCATTGCAAGAACGAAGGATTTCTTTGCTTCTCTATTTTTGAGTAGCGGCGGAGCAGCGAGTAACAGTGGAACAAAAGCAATGAGCAGCGGCAAAACAGTGATCGGCAGTGGAGCGAGTACATCCTTCTAGAGGCAAAGCGAGCACATCCGCCCAAAGTCAGCATAAGCAGTGGCACTCTTGGCTCTTAGGACCCCTTTATTGACGTGCTCATCATGGAGGAGGTGCACTTAATGCTATCAATTAGCGCTTTATCATAATTACCTCCGAACACTTCGTACAGTGTGATATTTATTTCTCATGGGTTATTAGACCACTTTTACTATATGTTGTCAATGAACATAGTTATCACTTTTACTATGTGTTGCCAAAATTAATGTAAAATAATTAAAATAGTATTTAATCTTATGATAAAATTAATTATAAATTCTTTTCTAATTTTTAAATTTTATCGTATTTTTAGTTTAAAGTTAAAGTACAATCAAAATATAGTCAAGCTCTGGTCAACACATAATTAATAACTAAAAAAAATATTTTAGCTGAAACTGAAACGACAATGGTTTCGGTCAAAATGATCGAAATAGCTTAAACATATGATGATATATCATGTTATGTTTCACCTACAAAAAAACATGGAAACAAGCTGGTAAGAGAGCAAAATAGCAGTCTAAAGCCACCTAGAATTACCTATACATTGCATCAATGAAATTTGAGAAAACAAAAGATATAAGATGCAATGTATAAAAAAAACATGCATGCGTATTTTAACTCAAATGACATTTGCCAGCTATTAAGAAAAAGAATAACACATAGAAAATTGAAGATTTGGTCAGAAGAAGGAAGTCAATATTGTCTTTGTTTTCTTTGGCATATGCAATGATTTAATAATGTCTTCATGAATAGGAATGGTTGTTGTAGTAGTTAGTGCCATCAGAGGAATATCAAAATAGTAAAAAAAAAACCAACCTAATTTAGAGTAGGAATCAAACAAAAGGATTAACTTCAACCTTAATACTGTCTCAGGGCAAACATAAATTACATTATACTCGTTCTTGATTTCCCTGTATCACAAGAAGAATCTCAGAAACCAGGGAACATGATCTTTGATGCTTATTTGCTTCAATCTACAAGACAAAGATGCTTGTGGTTGCCTTGTAGAATAAATCAATGCGTTGAAAACAAGGGTTGATCCAATAATATCATTGCCTGAGAAGCCTGTGTACAAGGGCTCATCCCCCCTCCATGACTTCCACATATCCTCTTATGGGTTTCACAAAGGGCATAATCAACTTTCTTAGGTTGTTGCTGAGGAGACGGGGAGCTGTGACGAAGAGAGGTGGAAGGAGAGGGAAGGAGGGGAGTGGTGGTGGTGGAGGGGGTTGTTGCTGGTGCTCTCCGAGAAGAGGGAGCCCGGGGTCTATGTCGAGGAGCTCCCCAACAACATCTCATCATCCTTTTTTATTTTCGTAGAGCTTGGTCTTTCAATCTGAAATCCACGTTGATATCAGTTCACAGAGGGGTATTTTAGGTATAACCCTTGTAACATTCTTTCTTTTTAATTTTATAATTTTTAGTAAATAATCATTTACTTTATTGTGAATTTGTAAAAATTTACTTGACAAAAAATCACGCGCTATATAACATAAATTTATAAAAAATCACCTCAATTAAATTATTAAAAAATATTTTATTTAAATTTAATTTTATCAATTAAATTAATATAAAATATCAAATTACTTTCATTCGATTTTAGTTCAGACAATCATTTTCTAATTATCAAACAACTAGTTTAACAAAATTAGATTTTGAATTTTAGTTTTATAAAATCGAACAACAATCTTTCATAAAAAACTCTACTCATAAATAAATATAAAAAATAAATTATTTTACTTCAGTTTTTATGAAAGATTGATTGTTTGATTTTTATGAAATTAAAAATTTAAAATCTAATTTTATCAAATTGATTATCCGATAATTAGAAAAAAATTGTTTGAAATAAAATCGAATGAAAATAATTTAATTTTTTATATTAATTTAATTGATAAAATCAAATCAAAATAAAATATTTTTTAATGTTTTAATTAAGGTAATTTTTTGAAAAATTTATGACATAAAATAAGTGATTTTTTAGTAATAAGTGATTTTTTTATTTAAGTGCATTCATGTTTTCATCAATTGTGGTGATTAGGACCGTAAATGGACTGTTCGAAATATTTTCAGCTAGCCTATGCGCAGCCCAAAGTCCATTGTTTTTGAGTTGGATCGGCCTTTGGGTCTAGAGCCGGCCGTCCATGACCCGTATGTCTGTCGAATACCGAGTCTTCCTCCGACCCCGAGACAGCCTTGAGCCAGAGCATTTTACTATAAAAGACACCAGACTCCCCAACTCACTAGTCTCCGTACTATCCAAAAGACCCATGAAAAAAGAGATGGGCACATGGCCCTGGGCACTAGTCATTAAAGACTCATTCCCAGATCCAACGGTTGCGATCCACTAGCCATTGCACGCTCTCTCTCTCTCTCTCTCTCTCTCTCTCTCTCTCTGGACCCTCGGTCTTCTGCGGACATAAATCCGTTATTCTTGCCCTTGTTCCCCTGCTTCTCTGCAGATTTCTCTCTTCTTCTCCTCGTTCTTCTTCTTGCCCTCACTCACAGAGAGAGGCCCCTCAGAAAAGGATGGTCACTACTAGCTGAGGGGTTTCTTCTTCTTCTCGTTCAGTTTTTGAAGGTTTTGACCAGTTTTTTCGTTGGATTTTCTTTGATATGCTTGGTGGGGCGAAAGAGATGGGATCTTGGTTTTGAAATTTTGGTGTAGGGAGAGGGGGGATGGAGAATGGCAGCGAGAATTGTAGGGGGATGACGAGATCGGCCAGTGTGTGAGGTAAATTTTGTGCATTTGGTGAAGATTTTTGTGTTTTGGGTTTGTTTTCTGAGATCGGTGATTGTTTGTCTAAAGATCTTTCGATGGAGGGCATGAAGTTTGGGATGGAGATGGGGAACGAAAATCGGCGAGCGCTAAGGGATATCAAGAACTTTGTGGGCGCGCCGCCGTATCCATGTGCCATCAACAAGAGGTGAGATTCGCCTGTTTTTGTTTCTCTTGGCGATTTTCACTGGATCTTTGTGTCTTGTTGGATTGTTCTTTTTGATGAAATTCTGATTAGGATTGTCTTTGCAGCAAGGTTGGTTGTTTGGAGGATAAGTTAAGACCCATTATTAGATTTTCAAGTTGAGGTAAAATGCTATTGTAATGTTATGTCATCAAACTTGACTGACAGCCGTATCAACTGGGTTTGATTGGAGTAGGTGTTTATTGTACGTTAGACGACTGTTAAATATTGATCTAAAACTATCTGAGTCAATAGTTCAATTGAATGTATGGCAGAACTGTGTAGATTTGCTGATTCTTTTTTATCTGATTGGATATATAGAATGTGTTACTCTTGTTCACAGAAGTTACTTGAGATTGGCTCAATCTTTTGAATATTGAACAGGTTGTGTTGGACTGACTACCAAGAAAAATCCAACTTACCATACTTGTATTATGTCTGCAATCCGGGGTTTGGATGATGTTCAAAAATCAATTTCTAGTTTCCAGAAAATAGTCTTTAGTGTTCACCATAGTTTATTTTATTGCTCTTTAGTGCACAATATAATTATGTTAATTTTGGCTTGTATCTCATTAATGTTGGTGGAACTTTTACTTCTAGACTCTCTAATGTTTTGTTATTTATCATTTTTTTTCCCTTTCTGAAGGCTTGGGACTTGCGATGCTCTTCGCACTCCTTTTTATATTCTTCCTGATTTTGTAGATTCAGATTTATATTTTAATTAGCTCTTTAACTTTTGATTTTGAGCGTATGGATTTTGATTTATATTTCTTTAACATCTAACCTTATTTTTCTATCCCTAAAAGAAAGAACCTTTTGACTTACCATTTTCTTGTTTGTCAATTGTTTTTTCCTTTGTCAAGATGTGAAACTAATACACTCTTCATGCTTCTTTTTTCTTCGTCTTATTTTTCATTTACACATTTTGTTTTAATTTTTTAATTTTTTAACATGTATTTTCTATAAGTGAAATTTGGGCTTAGTATTGATGTCCAACTTTTAAGTTAGTATTATATTGCTCTACTTGCAGTTGTTTTCATGTTGTGCTCAAGAAAGCTGAGACATCATGGTGGCACCTCTTCATCCTCTCATTTTCTTCCTTTTTCTTTTTGTTAGGCTTTCAATGGTAGTTTTCTCATTTAAATTTTTGAGATTTTTTCCATTCAGAAGGCTCAGATGTAATCCAACTAAAAGAAGTTGGAAGATTTTTCAAAATCATATTGTGTTCATCTGGGTCATCCATTGACCTTGAGTAAGAGACTGCAATTATTCATCCATCTAGCCCATCAACATAATCATTTGAATTTTATCAATCATTTGCATGTGAAAGCTGGTAATGACAGGTTTCTTCAAGGCAAGCACAGAGGCTAACTGTGATTCCTTAAATGTTTGTATTTTTTTGTTTAGCCAAATCATAATTACAATTATGCTCTACAAAGACTGCCATTAGTGTTACCAACAGTCAATAATTAAAATTTCAGTTACCTATTTTCGTGCTTTACTATTAAGCTTACAACTTAGTTTGACTACTTGGTTTATAGTACAGGTCTTGAAACTGTTAGCTGTGGATTATATCAAAGACTTTGACACTTCATCATACGTAAGTGCGTAGACAATGCTAGAACCAGTTGACCAATTAAGGTATAGATCGACTAATAGAGAGCTTTTTTTGCTCATCTAGACTAGTTTTGATCCATTTATTTTGTTAATTTAGATATATTTGGTGTTTTGTTTGAGTTCATTTGATTTTGTTTATTTGGTTTAGCTAAATCATCTTGAGTTTAATGTGATTTAGTCATTTAATTTGATTGATTTATGTTAATCAATTTAATTAATTTGGTTCAAGAGCCCTCAGTCTTTCATATTGACTTTAGGTGAGCCTACAGACTTGTCTTTAACTTTCAAGCGAGTCAGCATGCTAGCTTTTAGTCAATTAGACATACAAGTTACCCTGTTGGTTGGTTTCAAGTCTGAATTTAATTTTTGGGTAAGCTTGCAAACTGGTCCTAAATTAAATTGACTTTTGGATGAGCCGGCAGATTGGCCCGTAGTCTAAATTAACCCTTCAGATAAACTCACAGGTTGTTCCTAGGTCAAAATGACTTTCAAACAAGCCCACAAACTAGCCCTAGGTAGAAATATCCTGCCTTAGGTCAAAATGACTTTTGAATGAGCCCACAAGTTGGCCCTAAGCTAAATTATGGGGAGCACACTCAATGAGGTGAGAAAACTTTCTTTTGTTATTTTCGTTTTTCTCTTCTCTTTTTTTTTTCTTTTTTCCTTCCTTTTTTTATTTTCTTTCTTTTTTCCCCATGTAGGCTAGTAGCAATAAGCATCTTGTCTTTCTTAAATTTTCTTTCTTTCTACTTTCTTCCTTCCCAAGCCTTTTCCTTCCTCTTTCATTTGCTTGATGGCTAGTGAGAAATAAGCCTAGTCTCCCTCTAAACTATGACCAAATTCAACCAATTCTAGCTAGATCCAGTTTCTTCTAATTGAGAATATCAGCAACAATAGAGACAAAGGCGGCAGTGTGCATCAGTGTAGGTTCGAGGTGAGTAGAGGCTGGATAGGCAGAGCAACAGGATCAGAGTGGCCATCTTCTCCATAGGAAGCCATCGATGGGTGGTCTTAGGTATTCAGGGCTATGGGAAGGCCACCTCTATGAGAGTTTAGTAGTGAGGAGATGTTGTGAAAGTAGAGGGGAGCAGGATCAGCAGCCTCATTATGCTGATTGCCAAAGATGGAGGCCGAAATAATGCCTATGCAAATCACTAACAAGGATCAAGGCAGGAGCTGGCCCACAAAAGAGGTGGTCTTTCAATAGCATGGGTCTGATGAGGAGGTTGGTGATGGTATAGAGGAGGATGCAGTAGGTGCAATGCATGATAGAGGATGGTAGAGATGGTCATGGATATGGTAGAGATGAGAGAAGTCGTGGGTGGCCATAAGCATAGGGGAGAGCTGGTTCCCAGCTCTTTCTTAATCTTCTCCCTTTCTTTTCTTCTTCTTCTTTTTTTTTTCAAAATCAAATCCTCTTTTTATAGTGATTGAGAAGATAATGGATTGAGATCTCATTTATATTTTGAATCGAAGATGTGGATAACCATTGGATAATGATTTTCTATTTTAATTTAGATAAGGATGAGATTCTCTATTTCGGTTTGGATGAGGTTGAGATCCTTTATTTGAATAGCTGAATCATGGGTGAAGATTTTGTTCAAATTTCAAACTATGGATGAGAATTGAATCTTTGAGGGGTTATTTGCAAATATTTTCGGAAGTTTGGACCAAATTGTGATTTTGTGAAACTCAAGGGTCTTTTCATAAAAATAATTTTTATAATTGGCTCATCAGATGACCGATTTCCATAGATCCTGAGCTGAACTAGGCAATCAATCGACTAGTAGAGTGGTGTTCAGTATTGGTTCAATAAAATTAGTCGACCAATTGAGAAACTAGTTGACCGACAAAGCAGTGTGACTGGTCTTGATTCATGTGAACCAATCGACTAATAGGCCAAAACTGGTTATTTGGTTTTACCAAGAGGTAACTGGCTTGATGACATTCAAGCCTCTATTCTGGCTCAATTTGATTAGATTCAATTTTAGCCAAAAATTGACTCAAATAATTTACACCAGTTGGGACTATAAGTCTAGGAGGTAAAAATTATGTTTTTGTAATCATTAACAATTTCTCTAGATATACATGGGTTCTATTTCTCGCTAATAAAATCGATGTTTTTCATGCTTTTGTTGGCTTTACAAAGCATAATCAAAATAGAAAAGGACTATTTGTTTTCAAAAATTTGGAGCGATCATAGTGGTGAATTTAAAAATCATCAATTTGAAAAATTTTGCATTGAAAATGGTATTGGGCATAGCTTTTCAACTCCTCACATTCCACAATAAAATGAGTTGTTGAGGGAAAGAATAGGTATGTTCAAGAGATAGCAAGGGTCAGGTTTAACAAGTACTCCATACCCAATTATTTTTGGGCAAAGGCCGTTAACATGACTTGCTACATCTTGAATAGAGTTTCTATTTATCTAGTTCTTGACAAAACCCCTATTTGAGTTGTGAAATGGGAAAAAGCCAAATATTGCATACTTTTATATTTTTGGATGTAAGTCCTTTATTTTGAATACAAAAGATCATTTGTCAAAATTTGACTCTAAAACCTTTGAAGGCACATTTTTTTTGTTATTCATATATTTCTAGAGCTTTTAGAGTCTTTAACAAGTAATTCATATTTGTTGAAGAGTCTACTAGTGTTGAATTTGATGAATCTAACTTGTGCTTGGAGAAAACATTTATTGATGATGATGTAGAGATCTCTAAGAGAATAGCAATTTGCAAATATTGGAGCCAAGAGAGGCTGAAACAAGGAAAGGATCTAAAGATAAGAATGTTGATGATGGAGATGATGAGCCAAAGGAATAAGAGCTTGATAAGGAGTTACCCAAGGAATGAAAATTCAAGAAGAATCATCCAATGGATTAAATCACAGGTGATGTTGATCAAGGGGTAAAAACTCATCGTGGTATTAAGTATAACCTTCATCATATTGCATTTCTTTCTCATATTGAACCCAAGAACTTTGAGAAAGCTCAAAAAGATGAAAGTTGGATTCTTACTATGTAAGAAGAACTTAATCAATTTGAGTAGAATTAAGTTTGGAAGCCCGTTCCTAGACCAAATGACTAACTAGTTATTAGTACCAAATGGATTATAGAAATAAGCTAGATGAATATTGTGTAATGATTAGAAACAAGGCTAGATTAGTGGTCAAGAGTTTTCACCAAATCGAGGGTATTGATTTTGATGAAACTTTGCACCCGTGACTCATTTGGAATCAATTCATAGTTTACTTGCTTTTGCATGTTTCAAAGGTTTCAAACTATTCCAAATAGATGTTAAAAGTGCTTTCTTAAATGGTCATTTATCCAAAGAAATTTATGTTGAATAATCTCTTAGATTTGAGAATATAAAATTTTCAAACAATGTTTTAAAATTGAAGAAGATACTATATAGTCTTAAGCAAGCTCCAAGAGATTGGTATGAGAAACTAAGTTTCTTCTTGATTTCAAATGATTTTACAAGGGGTTATATAGACACTAACTACATTAATTCTTTTGAGAACACATAATGATTTATTTGTAGTGCAAATTTATGTTGATAATATTATTTTTGGTGCTATTAATGTAAAATTTTGTGAGATGTTTGCAAGCACCATGCAAAAGCAGTTTGAAATGACCATGATGGGCAATCTTAACTTCTTTCTTGGACTACAACTCAAGGAACCCAAAGATAGAAGTTTCACAAGCCAAGGAAAATATGTGCAAGAATTGCTCAAGAAGTTCGACATGTATCAAGCTAGAGCTATTGGAACTCCCATGAGACCTTCCACCAAGCTAGACAAAGATGATAATGGTGAAAAGGTCAAAGAAAAGTGGTATAGAGGTATAATTAGTAGTTTTATTATATTTAACTGTAAGTAGACTAGATATCATATTTAGTGTGTGTATGTGTACTAGATTCCAATTATCACCTAGAAAATCACATCTAGTTGCCATAAAACATATACTTAGATATCTTAAGGGCACACTAGATTTAGGTTTGTGGTATCCAAGAGATGATCATTTTGATTTAACCAGTTTTTGCAATGCAAATTATGCAGGGTGTCATGTGGATAGGAAGAGCACTAGTGGCACTTGCCATTTTCTTGGCAAGGCTCTTATTTTATGAAGCTTTAAGAAATAAAATTTTATGACTCTTTTTACCATCGAGGCCAAATATACAACCTCTGGATGTTATTATGCTCAAATCTTATGGATGCAGCCAATACTCTGGGATTTTTTATCTGACTTTATGAGGGTTCCAATTTTTTGTGATAACACTAGTACTATCAATCTTTCAAAAAAAATCTAGTTTTGCATTATTGTTCCAAGTTTATTAAACATTCAACATCATTTCTTACATGTTCATGTTTTGAAGAAAGATGTTTCATTGGATTTTATTAAAACTAATCATCAACTTGTGGATATTTTTGTAAAACCTTTGGATGAATCTCGATTTATTTTTCTTAGATAAAAGATGAAAATTTTTTTGATTGACTGATTTCAAGTTTCAATTCTAAACTTCTTGGAGAGTGCTATGTTGTTTGAAATGGTCATCCAGTTTGGTTATCGATTGACAGGTTGGACAAGAGAAATTGAGGATCACAGTGGAAAATGGTCATCTGCTTATGGAAATGGTCATCCAATTACTATATACCAGGCATCTGGTTGTCCAAATGGTCAACAAATTTTACAAGCATCTATCTATCAATGGACAAATTGTCTCTAACAGTCAACCAATTTGCAAAAAATTGGCATAATTTCATGTTAAGAACCCTTTCATGGGCAGCACATCAAGGTGACATCCCAAGGCTCCCAAACAATGATTTCAAGTGATTCAAGACCATCTTGCTCGATTTTGCGCTTCCCCCTTCATTTTTCTCTCATCCCTTCTCCTAATTCACCTTTCTTTCTCTTCTAATGGCCCCAATATTCAAGAGAATCACATCCAAGAAGAGGAAAGGTGAAGGATCATCATCCTCCCCTAGTAATCATGCTTATCCTCCTGAATTTTTATCTCTTAAAAATTTTAATTGATTCCAAGATCAATTTCCTCTTCTAGAATTATTGCTTCTAAGAAAGTAAATTTTGATGATCCTCGCTCTTTGAACCTAAGACCACTTTTTAATACTCAGGGGTGGACATCTCTTTTCCTTGAGCATGAAACTTGTCACAATCATAATGTCCATGTTTTCTATGTAAACTCTTATTTTGATGAATCTAGACAAATCCTTGATACTTACTATATAGAGACAAACATATGCCATTAACATTGTAGTTCTTGGCTTTATTCTTAGTGTTCCTATAGATGGGGAGACATTAATTCTAACTCATAAATGGTCAAACTAACTTCCCACTTATCAATTGGGTGTTGAAGCAGTATTTGAGGGAAATTGGGGTGAAGCCATGAAGAAGTTACATTTAAATCTCCTCCCTCCTAGGGTATATGTGATCCACCAGATTTTGGACTACACCCTCCTTTCAAAGATTGAGTATCACAATGAAGACCCCATTATGAAATTATACCTGATCTATTCTATTTTGACTAGGCATAAGGTGTGCTTACCCTACATTATCATCCAACATATGGCCCAGTATCTTAGATATATCGCCATGCTACCCTTGGATTCCCAGTAGTCATTACTAAAGTCCTTTGTAACTTTGGAGCTCCAGTTTCTCTCCATGATCTCTCATTGTATCATGTCTATACCTCCTTTAATACCTTCTCCCATGACACACTCTATCAAGTGGCATTACTGACCAAGATGTCACTTGGGTATATGGACCCATCAGAGCCTAGAGCAAGGAGATGCTCAGGGAGAGGAGGCAAAAATCAATGCGATTGAGAGAGTTGAGGATGCGAGAGAGGATTTTGATGGTGACAAGGCTCCACTTGCCACATCTTCAAGCTCATGTACAGAGTTCTCATAGAGACTAGCTCATCTGAAGGATTTTACATAGAGCGAGACCCAGCAACTGACCTATCTCTAGTCTTTCATGGATCAATTACAGTCATCCATGGATGAGGTGACTAGGATTCTTCACACCTTGCTATATCATTCTACACTAAGATTGAGCTCATAGACTCTTTATCTTGTGTTTTTATTTTTAGTGTCTCCTAAGACTTTTTGCTTTGTGTTATGGATTATGGCTTTGATTTTTGTCTGGATGATGTTTCACTTATGACTTTTGAACCTTAATTGATTTTATATATGGATATTTTTATGGTTTTATTCTCTTGGATACACACAATTTAGGTGACTGTATATGCATCATCTCAAGGGGAGCTCATTATGATTATATATGTGTTATTGACTCATTGTGATATTGTATACAGATTGTGGTTCATTAGAATATTGTATTCTCCATTGTGCAGATTATGTTTATTGACTTTATAAGGGAGACTCCAAATTTTTTATGGTCATATCTTTTTGTCATGGATGTGTTTCTCACTACCCTTTTTGTTGATGTCAAAAGGAAGAGAAATATTAATGGAGTCATTGCACATACCCATATACATGGCTTCCATATACATGCTACACTTTAAATCTTTAAATTTATTCCTAGGGTTTGTCATCATTAAAAAGAAGGAGATTGTTATTCTTCCTAGTTTTGATGATTAGCAAATCATATTTAATGTCTACTTGAGTTGTCATGCTTTTTAGTCAATTTAATGATGAGCAAACCGGTTATGTCCAACAAAAGATTTATATTTTTGATCTTAAGTAAACTAGATGACCAGTTGAGGAACTGGTTGATTGATAGAAACTTTCTACCAGTTCTAGTACACTAAAACTAGATGATCGGTTGAGGAACTAGATGACTGATAGAACTATTTTTCTAGTTCTGATAGATAATCAGTCAATCAGTTCTAGTTTTTTATGCAATAATGGCTAGTTTTCTGACTGTCAGAGCAAATCTAATTATGGGATTTCACCCCCAATGGTTAAGATAGACCCATGGACTGTAAATAGGATATGATGGGCTTCTCTAAATAGTTTTTTACAACATCTAATTCATTCTTGAAAAGAGATCAAAGTCTGCCAAGCCTTCTAACACTAGATTGCTCTAAGCTTTAAATCTAAAATCAAATCTTCATTACCCTTGAGGTCAAACTAGAGAGACTTTGTAATGAGGATTAATTATGATTTCTTTGTCTCCTTCAACTTATAATATATTCCAAGAGTGTTTGGAGTAAGTGAGAGAAAAAAGCTCTAGTGTAGAGAAAATATTAAAGGTTGGAGTCAGTCAGAGAAAAAAGCTCTAGTGTAGAGTAAATATTGAAGGTTGGAGCAAGATCGATTGTACAGAGTTAGCTTCACCAATGAAGCATTACTCTAGTGAAGAGTTTAAGTACTCAAAAGAGAGGTAAGGGCTATGAAGTTGGAGCAGTTGTCCTCCTCCTCCTGCTCCTTCTCCTCCTGCTTCTTCTTCTTCTTCTTCTTCTTCTTCTTCTTTTTCTTCTTCTTCTTCTTCTTCTTCTTCTTCTTCTTCTTCTTCTTCTTCTTCTCCTCCTGCTTCTTCTTCTTCTTCTTCTTCTTCTCCTGCTTCTTCTTCTTCTTCTTCTTCTCCTCCTGCTTCTTCTTCTTCTTCTTCT